>WNYA01001304.1:0-60918 GCA_019512145.1 Engystomops pustulosus | reverse complement strand
CTATAGATACAATATCCACTCTAACAATTGTACCCGAGTTCTCAACACCTGAGGGATCAGTGAAATCAATACAACACCAACCTCTGTAGATGGAAATCCACAACGACTGAAGGATCTGGTGACACGCGCGATAACCCACAACTGCTTGTATCTGAACCACCTACTACAGGAGAGAAGTCGGGGACATTGAAACTACATTGAACTCTCATACGGAACATTCACAACTGAAGGATCTGGTGACATAGACTACCTACAACTTTTCAGCCTGAAATCTCAACATCTGAGGGTTCTGGAGCATCGAATAACAACCGACCCTGTACCTCTGTCAAACTGAAGTATCTATAGACACTCAAACCCTGTAACTGCTGAACCTGAAATTTTCAACACCTGAGGGATCTGGTGACTATGAAACCACAGTAACCTCTACAAGTAATAACTTACAACACCGTAGGATCTGGAGACAGTGAAACAACTCCTACTTCTACATTGGAATATAACAACAAAAAAGGATCAGAGAAATAGAACTACACCAATCTCTGAAACCGGAACATTGACAACACCTGAGGGATCTGGAGACACTGAGACAACTACCACTGATTTACCTGAAACTTTAACCTTATGGACTGGAGACAATGAAAATACTCCTGTACTGGAACAACTGAAGGATCTGGAGACACAGAAGCAACTCCAACAGTTGTACCTGAAATCTCACACCTGAGGGGTCTGGTGAATATATCAACCTCTGCAGCTGTAATATTCACCACAGCTGTATATCTGGAAACACAAAACATCTCTAACTGCTGCATCAGAATGTCAACCAACAGTAGAGGGTTCGGGAGAGACAGAAGCTACAACCACTCCTGCAACTGGAATCTTCTCAACACCTGAAGGTGCTGTGAACACAGAATCTACTCCAGCTGTTGTATCTGAAATCTCAACACCTGAGGGGTCAGGTGAAATAATATCAACCTCTGCAGCTGTAATATTCACCACATCTGTAGTATCTGGAAACACGGAAACATCTCTAACTGCTGCATCAGAACTATCAACAACAGTAGAGGGTTCGGGAGAGACAGAAGCTACACCAAACTCTGCAACTGGAATCTTCTCAACACCTGAAGGTGCTGTGAACACAGAATCTACTCCAGCTGTTGTATCTGAAATCTCAACACCTGGGGGGTCTGGTGACATTGAAATTACACCAACTTCGGCAACTGGAATAAACACCACACCTGTGGGACCTGGTGACACTAAACCAACTCCAACTGCTGTATCTGAAATCTCCACACCTGGAGGGACTGGTGACATTGAAATGACAACAAGCTCTATAACTGGCACATTAGCAACACCTGAAGAACCTGGAGACACTGACACAAGTCCAACTGTTGCACCTGAAGGATCTGGGGACACTGAAACCACTGCTACTGTAATACCTGAAATGTCAACACCTAAAGGCCATGAATTAACTGGAACCACTCAAAGTGATGTATCCCAACTATTAACCACAGTAGAGGGTCCTGGAGACATAAAAACTACGCTGGATTCTGCAATCAGTATATTCACAACACCAGATGATTCTGGAAATTCAAAACCAACTCAAAATGTTGTATCTGGAATCTCAACTACTGAGGGGTCTGGTGACATTGGAACTAAACCAACAGCTGCAAGTGGAACATTCACTACACCAGGAGGCTCTGGATTCACCGAAACATCTCCAAGTGGAACATTCACTACACCAGGAGGATCCGGATTCACTGAAACATCTCCAAGTGGAATATTCACTACACCAGGAGGATCCGGATTCACTGAAACATCTCCAAGTGGAATATTCACTACACCAGGAGGATCTGGATTCACTGAAACATCTCCAAGTGGAATATTCACTACACCAGGAGGATCTGGATTCACTGAAACATCTCCAAGTGGAATATTCACTACACCAGGAGGATCCAGATTCACTGAAACATCTCCAAGTGCTGTATCCAAACTATCAACCACAGTAGAGGGGTCGGGAGAACTGAAAACTACAGTAAACTCTGAAACCGGAATAGTCCCAACATCTGAAGGTCCTGGAAACTCTGAATCAACACCAACTGTTGTATCTAAAATCTCAACAGCTGAAGGGCCGGGAGTTACCGAAACAACTCCAACTGTTGTACCAGGAATTTCAACATCCGAAGGGTCCGTTGATGTTGTATCTACACAAACTTCAGGTAACTTGTCTAACTTAGTGGCTCTTTTTGGACCTAGGTTTAACAATGCACGTAGAAGAAATGGAGTCGGAAAGAAATGCTAGTTTTAAACATTTGGTTATGTTGGTCTGGAATTTTATAGATTTCGGACAATTTGTCTAAATTTTAATTAGTAGTCCTTGTGCTTGTGAACTCTTTGTTAAAACCTTCCTGCAGTATGGATTGTGGATATTATACTCCCTATGCTATGCCATACAATCATGAAGGAGTCGTGGTTAGGCTGATGAGCTATGTCTTGGTAAAAGTAGCGTATAAATGTAAATATAATGTGGTGATTACAGAAGTCATCTCCAAATAGGAGGGTGCAGTAGTCCTCTTGTGAGCGGAATTGGTTTTAAAGTTCAGGGTTTGAATGCACCCCCCGTGACCTGCACATGTTGCCAGATGCGGCCCCACTGCCAATCCGGCAAATTTACGCCCCTACCTACAAGCCATGTCTGTGATTGGCCAGGGGGGAGACCTACTCTTCTCTTCTCTACCTCTTACAAGCCATTGTTGACCAAGCCACTTTGATTGTTGTATAAAGGGATAGGTCAACACCATGAAGATAAATTAGGAAATCAATATAAGCTAATTAAAATTTTGGAGATTCTGCTAGAATGTTTCTCTACGGGGGGTTTGGAGAATTTTACAATTTTGATTTAAATTAAAAAGAAGATTTGCTCATCTTTATAAGCCATTAAGTTTTCTGCATGGTGTGGACACTCTACACTCCACACTTTACAATTTATGCCAATTTACTATGTAATGCAGACTTTATACCTCACAGGCGTAGGCTGATAATCATTAGCACCAAGACGATTGTTCAAGGTGAAGAATTTCCTTTCCATTGTGCCATTTCTAGTTTTGGTAGTTGGAATCACAGTGGAAACCATGGAGAACCATCAGGGTGTGGTCAAATGTTCCGCTTGTATTGTGTTTTGAAACACAATGAAATCGGAATGGGGAAGGCTTGTGCCGATCACATCTGCATTTCCACTGAAACGCACTTGATCAGTAACTAGAACTACACGTTTTGTTTACATATCAAACATGTGGTGCTAGTTACCATTTGCATGTTGTTTCGGTGGAAATTCAAATGCCAACGCCACAAGCCCCTCCCTGTTCCAGTTGAAATGTGTTTTAGAATTCAATACAAGTGAAACGTATGACCGCGCCCTCACAGGCTTTCTTGGCAGCCAATTACAGTGATCATTTTGAAAAGTTTCTAGGAGTAAAGGCACAATCAAACAGTTATGAAGGGTAGAGGGGGGCCTGGAAGAGGTCTCCAAATTGCCTTGCCCCATGTGAGGAGGTGTACAACCAGTTGCAGTTGCCTTTATTAGTTCACTTTACCAATACGGGTGGTCCCCTACGTAAAGAACACCCGACTTACAGATGACCCCTAGTTACAAATGGACTTCCAACTTACATACAAATTTGACTTAAGAACAACCTGCAGAACCTATCTTGTACAAAACCCGGGGACTGCTTGTATAGCAAAAGTTGGGTCAATGATACAATATAGTAAGGTGAGAAGATATATATTAGGATGCTGTCTGCCAAAATCATGGACAGTCCCAAAGGTGGTGATATAGAGTAGAGTAGAGCTGGCCCTTAGACATGTAAAATACAACCATCACAAGCCATAACCCGGCAATCAGAATGCGGGTTAAATGTTTTTTATGTGACACACAAAGGTACCATATATTAGCTGATTTTTAAATGTTTTGATCCATTAAATAAACATAATGTGGCTACTTCAAAGGTGAGGAGCTGGTTTTTTCCCATATGGTCCCATATAGGGGACTCTGTCCCCTACACTCATAGGGGCAGATTTATCAAGCTGTCAAAAGTCAGAATAATCTTTGTTGGCCATGGCAGCCAATCACAGCTTCTCCTTTAAAATATTCAGAACCCTAGTAAAATGAAAGCTGAGCTGTAATTGGTTCCCATGGAAACTAAGAATATTTGACCTTTAGACAGCTTGATAAATCTGCCCCATAGTGAAAGGTTTTATTTCTACCTGTAGATGTATCTGTGCTCCTTAAAGATTCATAAACATAAATTTCTCACCCAGCCCCCGGCACTGAAGAAGAACCATCTGCTCCTACAGACAAGCAAACTACGGAGAACGGGGCAGAGACCTCGGCTCCATCTACATGATCACCACTACAAACGAACCTGCAATACCCCCTACAGAACCAGCGGCACCACCAGCATCAACAGGTAAATGTGTTACTATCTCTTGCTGTTATAAACAATTCCGGCAATGCAGGAAGTAGAGTACACAAGATCTTCCATCCCCCCCCCCCCCATTAATAACAATGACATGACTCTGGCTATTCTCTCCCAGTCTAACAGAAAGCCTATCAGTGCAATATAGAAAGCCACAATGTCAGCCAGCAATGCCTTATGGCAATGGACTTGTTGTACCCAGATTTATATCACAAGTCTGATTATGCATCAATTTAATCATCCGATTTTCCAATTTTTTTTTATTTAACAGATAACTGCAAGAATGAGGAAGGCATGATGGAAATAAATGTATCTGTACACAATTTCCATGGGCCATTTTGTGAAACTGCTCTGGACAGAATTAAACCCGGTAAGAGATTATTTTGGCCCCAGACAACACTCAAAGGGTTTTTCCCATCTGGGCATTCACATTTAATTTAATTCATTTGTCATATTAAACATTTCTTCAATGGGGTGTTATTAAAAGAAAATGTTCCTGTGTGAAGATAATTTCTCATAATGCAGCCATGTTTGTCCCTTACAAATGAGATAGCTTCCTTGGATCGACCCACCTCACATTTTGGCATCGGTGGCCAGACATGCACTATGAGCCCTGCCTGACCTCCTGGATTCACGATCATTACCACAGGATGGCTGTGTGACATGTAGTAACTCCCGGACATTTCATATACAAAAACTTTTTTTGTTCTTTGTGCAATCACCCCAGCAAGGTGGTCGTATCCAAGGACACAGTCTTGTTTTCTAAAGACATATCACTACATTTATGAGAAATTATCTTCACACCAGGTAAAACCATTTTAATAACATCTAATTGAAAAAAATGTATATATACGGCAGATTAATGAAACCGAATGTGAATGCCCAGATGACATACCCCTTTAATTGTTAAGGTTCAGTTGAGTCTTGACAGTTTACTGTACATTCTAGAAGGATTTTTACCACTTCTGCTATTTTACAACCATCATCTACTGCTATTTTCTGGACCAGAATCCTCCAAGGACAAAGTCCCTGATGATCCTTAGTTATATCAATTCTCCTGGGTTGAAGGGGTTGGCCACCTGCGGAAGAAATTTAAAATTACCCCATTATTTAAAACTGTTATTTAATTCCCTCAGTGCTATTTTAGGCTGATGGAGGCACTCATCATCTGGGCGGATCAGGGGGCGCCATCTTCCTTGTGCGTGTGTATGTATCATGCTTATATGATAGCTGCTCATCTCTGCGCATTCGCAGTGTTACTGTTATTTATTCCCTCAGTGCTATTTTAGGGTGCTTGAGGCACTCATCCATCTTCTATTTGGGGTCCCTTGTCACTCAGGGCTCTTATGCCCACCTCCATGACTGGGTGGGAATCCAGGGCGCCATCTTCTTTGTGCGTGCGTATGTACCGTGTGTATATTATAGGCTGCTGATCTCTGCACATGCGCAGTGTTACTGTTATTTATTCCCTCAGTCTATTTTAGGGTGCTTGAGGCACTCATCCATCTTCTATTTGGGGTCCCTTGTCCCTCAGGGCTCTACTGCCCACCTCCATGACTGGGTGGGATCAGCGGGCGCCATCTTCTTTGTGCTTGCGTATTTACCGTGTGGTATATGATAGGCTGCTGATCTCTGCACATGCGCAGTGTTCCTGTTGTTATTCCCTCAGTGCTATTTTAGGGTGATTGAGGCACTCATCCTCTTCTATTTGGGGTCCCTTGTCCCTCAGGGCTCTACTGCCCCCTCCATGACTGGGCGGGATCAGCGGGCGCCATCTTCTTTGTCTTGTGTTATGGTACCGTGTGTAATATGATAGGCTCTGATCTCTGCGCATGCACAGTGTTACTGTCAAAGGACAGTATGAGCTCTGAAGCTTCGATGACTTCTTACCTGTAAAATATCTCTCTTCTCTCTCTCCCACAGAGATTGTGAAACATTTGTGAATGTGGTATTGAAAATCATATAAGATTTTCATGAACCTGATGACCCGAATCATAGAATATCGTGATTTGTGAAGGAGTTTGAGAAATGTAAGAGAGAAGAAAGACTAAAACCTGAGATCCTCGTCACCCCCCAATCCAGCAGAAGATTATAAACTCTTGCTCTTGTCTCCGCATGATGAGAGACGTCTATCGGAGATTGTAAAAAGGTTTCAAAGACGTAGAGATTGTGTCATTAAGGTAAGTGACATTGGTAACGCGATTGAAAAGGTCTCTATAGTTGTCAAAAATAATTTTTTTTTCTCCCCTGACGGTCACTACAATTAATTACAAACGAGCCCTCAGTATCTAATCAGGTGTGATATGTGGTCAACACCTTTGTGTCCATGCAGTTTCATCAGAGCCGGTCACGCTGTTATTTTTGTGGATTCTGATGATGTTCCAATCCATAATAATATAAAAATTTTAGCGGCAACCAATACCCTTTTACAAACACAGACACAGAATCTGAAAGTATCATATGTGATACTACCACAAATTTCAACAAATACAACTGTAAGTGAGATTTCCAATTGGGTGTTATAAAGATAAAGGGGCGGAGATTTATTACGGAAGTCCAGCTCTCCCCACCTCAGCTTCAGCTCTGTTTTCAGGAATGCCTGGTTAGCGATCAAGACCTGGAAATAGGGGAATCAAATACAAGCAAACGTGATTATTCTGAGGTGGGGAGAGCTTGACTTTAGTTGTAACTCTCCGCCTCTGTGACTTTACAATAATTTATCTCACTTACAGCTAGTCTAGCGCAGGTGCAAATTCTACCTCTCCTAAGCCCTGAAGCCGCATCATCTGCAAGATTGCAAGCTTGAAAAAAACAAGAAGATTCTGAGGGTGAAGGGTGTTGTCCTGCGATAATAGCACTCGATTAATTAGACATACACCCCACTCATTCACATGGGGCTTTGTTTAACTAATAATGAGTAAACCGCGGACAGTCAACTTTTCGTTAATATTCTAACGTTTTCGATTTGCGCCGCTGGACAGGTATTTTAAAGGGGATGCGTTGTTCGCGAATCTGATTCTTGCCGCCTATCGCGCCAGTTTATGCGATAGAAATCGAGGAGGGGGGGGGGGGTGCGGGACAGTCTAGACGGTCCAAAACGGATTCCAACAAACAGCGGATTTAACTTTCAATGTGTTCAATACAATGCCACTCACTAGCACCAGGCAAGAAGAGGTGAACTCCGTCGGAACCTGAGCCGTAAACCCATGCAGCTAATCTATGTGAAATCTTAGCAAGTATTAATTATCATCGGAACTGTCGGGAATCGCACCACGGTACCTGTAAGTTAATGTGCCCCCGGTCTCCCCAAATCCTGCACTGGAAAGCCATCACGTTGGTTTCAAACTCAACATTTGACACCATGTGATCACCCTTAAGGTTACTTGCGAAGAAAAGGTGCAGCTCAGCTACCAATTAATTTTCCGGGGGCAGTTTACTGTCGAGTAAGGTGCTGTAGATGATCCAGCCATTGTTATTTAACAAATTTGCTCTTTAACATTTATGGAAAATTCCAATAGTTTCCATAAAACAATCGCACACAGGTACAGGTATATTTAACTCAATATCACCAACGCGTTTCCAACGCACAATTGGCTCTTAATCACGGCTATAAGGTACTTGACTAGACTCCCGAGATGTAGTCTCTTTTGACTAGAGTTTTTTCAGTCCGTAGGCTATGCATGATCTCTGTGGATTAGCATTTTTTCACAGTATCTATTTTTTTTTTTCTTGACATGCCCACCAATAAAAAAAACAAAGCGCTGTATTTTTGTTTTTTGCACAAATTTTAATTGCTTGCGTGCAGACCATGGACTGTGTATTGAATGTCGTGGGTCCACAAAAAACCCACAGTAACTGATGTCATCTGTATGCAGTCTGGCTTGGTAAATGTTCGAGGCTGCTGGTTGTGAAATGAAGGACCATCGAATTCATCATGTATGTTTACTCTGGCGAAAGGGAGCATCATCGTGGACCATAATTGACGTGGAGACTAATGTCGAGACATTATACAGAGAGTTACAAGGAATCGGATCTAGTCCAAAGGAACTGGAGATGTCGAAATATCCAAACTGCCAGAAATAATGGTAAGTGCATAAATTTTCATTGCACTAAACATTAAATATTCGGGTCACGTTATCTAAAAAGTTGTACGTCTCAATGAATGCTTGTTAATATTAGATAAATACTGTAAATACAGACTATGAGTCATGTTTTTTGAGTCAACTAAACATCACACATAAATTCACATGATCATAGTGGCAAGGGAGGCTTAGATGTCTCCCCCTCACTGTCTAGCCATTTATCCTTCCAAGGTTGTTAATGTCTCAGTTAAAGAGGTAGGTGTAGTCCGAATGTCTCCAGATCCCTCAGGTGATGAGATTTCAGGTTGCGAGGTTGGAGATGTTTCAGTATCTCCAGATCCTTCAGGTAATGTAAATAGTCCAGTGGCAGAGGTTGGTGTTGCTTCAGTCTCTCCAGATCCCTCAGCTGTTGAGAATTCAGGTACAACAGTTGGAGTTGTTTCAATGTTTTCAGAACCTATTGATGTGGTGAATATTTCAATTGTAGAGGTTGGTGTAGCTTCAATGTCACCAGAACCCTCAGGGGTTGAGATTTCAGGTACAACAGTTGGAGTTGTTTCAGTGTCTTCAGACCCTTCAGGTGTTGAGATGTCAGTTTCTACAGTTGGAGTTGTTTCTGTTTCTCCAGATTCTTTAGATGTTGTTATTGTTCCAGTTACAGAGGTTGGTGTAGTTGCAATGTCTCCAGACCCCTCAGGTGTAGAGATATTGGGTAGAGCAGTTGGAGTGGTCTCAGTGTCTCCAGACCTTTCCGTTGTTGAAATTTCAGGTACTACAGTTGGAGTTGTTTCAATGTTTTCAGAACCTATTGATGTGGTGAATATTTCAGTTGTAGAGGTTGGTGTAGTTTCAATGTCACCAGAACCCTCAGGGGGTGAGATTTCAGGTACAACAGTTGGAGTCGTTTCAGTGTCTTCAGACCCTTCGGGTGTTGAGATGTCAGTTTCTACAGTTGGAGTTGTTTCTGTTTCTCCAGGTTCTTTAGATGTTGTTATTGTTCCAGTTACAAAGGTTGGTGTAGTTTCAATGTCTCCAGACCCCTCAGGTGTAGAGATATTGGGTAGAGCAGTTGGAGTGGTCTCAGTGTCTCCAGACCTTTCAGTTGTTGAGATTTCAGGTACTACAGTTGGAGTTTTTTCCGAGTCTCCAGATTCTTCTGGTGGGGTAAATGTGCCAGTTACAGAGGTTGGTGTAATTTCTCCTGACCCCTCAGGTGTGGAGATTTCAGGTATAACAGTTGGAGTTGTTTTAGTGTCTCCCAGGACTTCAGAGGTCGAGATTTCAGGCATAACAGTTGGAGTTGTTTCGGTTTCTCCAGATCCTTCAGGCGTTGTGAATATTCCAGTTGCAAAGTTTGGTGTCGTTATGTCTCCTGTGGTTGATAATTCGGTTTCAGCAGTTGGAGTCATTCCAGAGCCTCCAGACCCGTCTCCTGAACTATCCAACACTGTGAATATATCAGTATCAGAACTGCCAATTACTTCAATTTTTCCATTCTCCTTAGTTGCTGTTGAGATTTCAGCCACAGCTGTGGACACAAAAAGAGTTTTTTAATTATCTTGCTACTTAAATCTTAACTCACATAAATCAGTAGTGTAATAAACTTTAATAAAGAAATGAGGTGTGTTAAATTATTTCCTTTCTATTTTCTCATTTCTCTTCACTGCAACATATATTGATCCCGTCTTTAAGAGAGATTTCCATACATAGAGTACACCTAGGTTTCACACGACCGTTGCGGGACGTATATAAATCCCCCATTGGCTGGCAATGGACGCACTGAGTGCTACGGTGCCGCACCCGTGCCGCACCTTACTGCTCCATACACAGGGAAAAGATAGGACATGTCCTATCTTTCCCGGTGTTAAGGCGCCATGTATCTCTTTGGAGAGGGGAGGGGTCAACCCTCCTCCCCTCCATGGCGTCGGACGTATGTCCGCCCGGCTAAGGCCCGGTGGACATACCTTTGTGTAAATGCACCCTTACTCTGATGTTGTTTTGTAGGGGAGGGGAAAACAGAAAACAGAAAGATAAACAAGACTTTCTGATGCATCTAATGAGTCATTTAACAGAGTTGGATTCATCACAGGTTATCTAAAACTAAAAAAGACTCTACATTCGCAGAGTGTACTCCCTGAATGCTACTCCCATCACCCAACAGGATGGAAAACTCTCCGGACATGGTCTGGAGCCAATATTAAATTTGGCTCTGCATTTCAGGTGGAAATTATATCCGAATTTTGGAATATATAAGATTTAGCATCCTGCAGCATAATTCACAAAACATACACCATTACTTAGATATTTTTGAAAAAATAATATTACTAATGAGTGAACTTACTTTATTAATTATTTTTTTTAAAAATCAATCAACTGTGAAGGAAGTCTTTTGAACATTGGGCCAAAAAAATACTTGTTTTTTCTGTTGTTTTTGCGCCTTTTCATTCTGGCGCACCATTTTTGTGCCAGTTTTGCGACTAAACACCAAACTAGCCGCGCAGCAAAAATAACCATGTTTCCAGATGTTTTGCTGCACCTAATAATATTCATCATTAGCAACTTTTCACTCAGGCGCAAAGACGGGAGCAAAAACACTCCAGTCTGAAGGAGGCAAAAACTGAGAAGCAACACAGTGTGATAAATGTCCCCCAACACTGAGCTCTTGTGCAGAGCAGCTCATCCCCAGCAGCAGAACTCAGCAGACACTTCAGACTTCACCTGCAGCCTCTGTTTACAGTTCATGACCTTCTATTTACTAAACAATCTGCAAAAGCCTCAGCTCAGAGCAGGACAGGAGAGGTTTGTAGGATTTTGCAAATAGTGCAGAGACATTTCCCCCGTGTAGCAGGATAGAAGAGAAGTTTGCAGGATTTTGCAGATCCTACAGAGAAGTGTCCCATGTAGCAGGATGATCACACTGGTGTCTGAGGAGGATACTGGCCAGAATTACAGGGGGGCAGCAGGAGATCAGCACTGGGGGATCCCCTCCAGGAGAAGCCAATGCTGAGGAGATCACTGGGTACAGGGTGTCACACACCTGGGTTCTGCCTTGAGGGTCATTCTCATGCTGAGGGTCACATGTAAGAGCCCGAATCTATATGATAGGATCATACAGACAACCTAGGGTTAAAGTACCCTAGGGAGTCTGAATGATCCTATCATATACTGCCATACTACAGTATGGCAGTATATGTGTATTTTACTACTCATACATTACAATGTGCTGATAGCACATTGTAATGCATGGGTTAACCCGAAGTAGCCTCGGGTCTTCGTGAGACCCGGGGCTACCATGGCGACGGATCGACACTCCCTGATGACGTCACGGGGAGCGGCGAGCAGCTTTGCCGGCTGCGGTCAGCGGGAAAACACCCGTGATCGGTGCTGGCACCGATCTCGGGTGTTACCGGAAAGCCTTTGCTGCAATATGCAGCTAAGACTTACTGGCTATGGAGAGGGCTGAGCGCGTGCTATTACGTCAGCGCGTGCTATTACGTCACGGGTCGTGAACGGGTTAACCCCTTTGCGCACCTTGACGTGACTCTACGTCATAGGCTGCGGGTCTTTCCCGCACCTAGACGTAGAGTCACGTCACAACTTTAAAGTGTCACTGTCACGAGTGACAGTGACACAGACCCGCGATCTCGGTGCCGGCCGCCGGGTCCGGTATCCTAGTAACCGGCAAGGGACCTATCACAGCGGTCCCTTGCCGGCGATCGCTCTGATTGGCCCATCTGTACAGAATGGCCAATCAGACAGCGATCACGTGTCAAGAGGAGGACAGAGGAGGGCTGCAAGCTCCATTCTCCTCATTCAGCGTTGTAAAGTGAAGAGAACGGAGCCTGTGTCCTTCTGCTGTCCCCTCACAGTCAAAGTCCACAATTTTAACCCTTTGATCACAGCTGCCCCTCTGTGATCATCCCCCAGAAATGTAAAATATGGTACAAAAAGCTGGCAGTATATTTTATCCAAACGGCATTGTACAACTCCTATGTCATCTTTAGGAGCACTGGAGCACAGGGCCTATGTAAATCAAACTGGGACCTGCAAAACCTATAGGGACTTTCAGGGGTGTAGTTTCAAAAATGGTGTCATTTGTGGGGGGTTTCCATCATTCTGGGGGTCCACGGTCTCTTTGAACATTACTTGGGGCTGGTGAATCAATCATTCAAATATTGGTCTTTGAACGCCTCAGGTTGCTGCTTCACTTGCAGGCCCTGCCGTATGTCCAGTGAACATATTTATGCCACTTTGGGGGTATCTCTGAACTCAGGAGAAACAGCACTATAAAAATTAAGCCCATTTGTTTCACTTTCATGCTCTGCATCTGACAAATCTGTCCTATAAATGCTGAATTTGTGAAAAATGTCACAAAATTTTTTTACACGCTACATTTCAACAAAAAACTGTAAAAAAACCACAGCGTCAAAAGGCTTATCATAACCATAAATACATTCTTTCAGGGGTGTAGTTTCAAAAATGGTGTCATTTGTGGGGGGTTTCCATCATCTGAGGGGTCCACGGCTCTTTTGAAACATTACTTGGGGCTGTGGTTGAGGAATGCATCAATTCAAATATTGGTCTTTGAACGCCTCAGTTGCTGCTTCACTGCAGGCCCTGCGTTGTCCAGTGAACACTTTTGCCACCCTTTGAGGGCGTTATTTCGAACTAGGAGAACCAGCACTATTAAAAATTAAGCCCAGTTGTCACTTTCATGCTGTCAGTCTGGCACAAGATACTGGGTCCCTATAAATGCTGAATTTGTGAAAAATTGGGACACAATAAATTTTTTTTCCCGCCGACCCAATTCTCCAACAAAATAAATCTAACTAAAACTTATCCCAGCCGTCAAAAAGGTCCCTTGATGTGCAATCTGTTAACACAATAAAATTACAATTTCTTTCAGGGTGGCGTTTTAGGATCCTGCTCAGGTCAAAATGGTGATCATTGTGGGGTGGTTTGCCATCAAGTGTCTGGGGGGTCCGACCGGGTGCTCTCTATGACATCATTACTCGGGTTCGTGCCTGGGGAAAATCAACCTCATTTCAAACTGTGAATTGGGACTTTTGAAAGCCCGCAGTGTTGTATGCTTACATTGGCCCCCGGGCCTCCCCTGCATGTTATGTCACACTTGTGTGAATGCACATGCCCTATGCCAGCCACACTCACGGGTGTCGCGCGTATCGGACTTTTTGAACTCAGGAACGAGGACTAAAGACTGACTATAAAAACACCTTTTCCCGCTCCATGTGTGTCACTGTTTCATGCTGGTCTAGCAGATCTTGCACACACAAATCTGTGGCTTCCTTGTATAATGATTCGTGCGAATTGGTGGACGAAATATGGCTAATTCGAAAAATGCTTTCGTGACACACAACTAAGTCTTCAACAAAAAACTTGAAAATATTCAAACACAATTGCAAGTCTATCAAAGGTCAATAAGTTGTCGATAAACCTAAAATACTATAATACAATCCTCCTTTCTCAGAGGGTTGATATAGGCTTCGACAAAAATGACGCGTCATTGGGGGGGGTTCCTATTTGGGGGTCCGGCCAGGTCTGTCTAAGGAATTTGAACATCATAGCTTAAGTTGGGTTGGTGGAATCAAGTCATTCTAAGAACGATTGGTCTTATTGATACGCCTCTAGGTTCGCTGCTTGTTACAACTTGAGCAGTCGCCCTAATGACCTGCCGTTATTATGTCCTAAGTTGAAATCATATTTTTGCCACTTTGGGCTATTCTGAACTAAGGAGAAACAGCACTATAAAAATTAAGGCCCATTTGTTTCACGTTTACATGCTACACATTGAATACTGAACAAGATATCTGTGCTCTACTGTATGAAAATGCTTTATGCAGATTTAGGTGCCCAACAAATGCACAAATTTTTTTTCTCAAGCGACTACATTTTTCAACACCGCAAAACAGTGTGTAAAACAATGAAACCATAGTAATAAAAGGCGCTGTACATCACAGCAAACAATTAGAAAATTACATTTGTACGTTAAGGCGAAAAGATGTAAGTGTCATAAAGATTTGTAAATTTTTGGTGTTGTTTTCATATGTTGATTGGATAGTTCAAAAAATGCGTGTCGTCATTTGTGGATGAGGCATGGGTGTCTGTTTTGTCATAATTACGGGGGGGGCTCCACGGTTCTTCTTTTTAGGATCCACTGCAATCCCATCCAGTGAACCATAATGTTGGTGGAGCTATGACGTAGGTGATCAACGATTCAAATTTATGGTCCGCAGTGGAGAACGCCTCGGTGATGCTTCACTTGGCAGCCCTCTGCCGGGATGTCCAGTGAAACATATTTATGCCAATTTGGGCGTTATTCTGAACTCAGGAGAAACGTAAGACACTATTAAAATAAGCCCATTTGTTGCACTTTCATTTGCTCTGCATCTGACAAATCGTCATATAAATGCTGAATTTGCTGTGAAAAATGGCACGAAAAAATTGTTTTTCCCCATCCACTACATATATTTCAATGCAAAAACAAACAGTCTTTAAACATCAATAACCAAAATAGACATTCAGAAAGGAATGTGAGCATTATCATAAGCCGACGTACAAATACCATTCTAGTTCAGGGGGTTGATGTAGTGTACAAATAAGAATGGGGGCCCGTTCCTTGTGCGTCATGTTCACGTGAGAGGGTTGCCGCTTAGATTTATACACACTCACATATCTGGGCAGACCAGGGAGGTCATGGGTACTCGTGGGGTATATTCATTGGAAAGATGATGACGGGGCTGGTGAATCAATCATGTGCAAATATTGGTATTTGAAAAGCTGCAGGGTTGTTCTGTTCATTGAAGGCGCCGTGCGCGATGGTCGAAAACACGGCTTTAAAGGCTTGCGTGAACATTACATTGTATGCCTACCTTTGGGGCTGTAGTGCCGAACTCAGAGAGAAATCAGCACTATAAAAAATTAAAAGAGCCCCATCTTTGTTTCACTACTTCTGGTACATGCATCCATCCCTATGATCCTCAGGACAAAATCTCGTCGACATAACTGCTGATTTGTGAAAAAGTGAAACTATCGCGCATCAAATACAACATTTATTTTTCAAATCACTGACATTTGTCAGACAAAAAAAGCTGTAATAAACGAACACCATAGCACAACAAGGCTGTGATCATAAACCACTAAATACATAGTCTTTAGGCAGGTGGAGGGAGTAGTCTATGGAGATTGTCAATATGTTTCTAATTTTGTTTGTTTTAAGTTTCAAAACTGATAAGGTAGTGTCCTAAAAGCTCTGGATGTTATCGATTCTAGGTGGGGGTGGGTTTCCAGCAATGCTGGGAGAGTGACCCACGGTCTCATTTGGAACAGAATTACTTGGGGTGAGATGTGAAGTCAAATCGAGTTCAAAATGTATTGGTCTTTGAACGGTCCGTCAGGGTTGTGCTTCACTTGCAGGCCCATGGCTTTGCCCCGTGGTCAAGGTCAGCTAATTTCCGTGAGATATTTATGCCACTGGCCCCTGGTTCGGGAGTCCATATTTCTGAACTCAGGAGAAACAGCAGTATAAAAAAATTTAGCGCCATTTGTTTCAATTTCATGCTCTGCATCTGACAAATCGGTCCTATAAAGTGGCATTTGAATTTGTGGAAAGCTAAGGAAATGGTGCCCAAAAAATGTTTGGTTCCCCCACGTTTATACGCGCTTTCAACGATATCAAAACTGTCTATAAATGAAAAACACATTCAGCGTGGTGAAAGTCAAAAAAGGCTGATGATCCCCATAACACCACTAGGCAAATACCCAGTTGATATAAGGTCACGGGTTTTTGTGTGTATCCTTAATTTTTGTAACACAAAAGTTCATAATGGTGATAGTTTCAAAAAAAATGGGAAACCGGGTGACATTTGTGAGGGGGAGCTCGGAACGCAGTGGTTATCTGAACATAATTAGGTGTGGGGTCAGAAGGGAGAGAGGGTGGGAATAACAGCTATGAAACCATTCATTGGGGATGTTTGTCACCCCGTAGAAGTCATCATTTTCACAAATACTGATTGGTCTTGAACGCCTCACGCTAGAGTGCGCCCTTCACTTGCAGGCAGCCTATTGCCCTGATGCCACGTGAGGTCCACACTGCCACCGCTTGACAGATTCATGACACTCTTGGGCTGCTTATTTCGGAACTCCAGGAGAAACCCAGCACATAAAATAGTAAGATTATTGTGTTTCGCTTTCATTGACTTCATGCATTAGCCATCTGTCACCAATGCCATCTGTCCCACTCTTATGATAAATGCTGATAATCTAGCACTTTGTGAAGCCAAAATGGACACCAAAACTTTTTTTGTTTCACCACTACCATTCAAACACAAAAAACTGGTATAAACAACAGCATGAAGTCATAGTGAGCTGCGATGTCGCACACAGAGGCTGCTTGCCGTCTCGTTACGTAGTTCAAAAGCACCTGCCGGTATCATAACCTATACACCAAACTCTGCAGCTGGAATCTTCTCAACACCTGAAGTGCTCTGGGACACAGGAATTCGTGTACGCCAGCGTTGTATTCTGAAACTTCAACACCTGAGGGGTCTGGTGAAATAATATCAACCTCAGCTGTAATATTCACCACATCTGTAGTATATGGAAACACGGAAACATCTCTAACTGCGCATCAGAACTATCAACACAGTAGAGGGTTCGGAGAAACAGAAGCTACACCCAATCTGGCAACAGGAATCTTCTCAACACCTGAAGGTGCTGTGAACACAGAATCTACTCCAGCTGTTTATCTGAATCTCAACACCTGGGGGTCTGGGTGAATTGAACTTACACCAACTTCTGCACTGGAATAAACACCACACCTGTGGGACCTGGTGACACTGAACCAACTCCAACGCTGCTGTATCTGAAATCTCCACACCTGGAGGGACTGGTGACACTGAATTACACAAGCTCTATAACTGGCACATTAGCAACACCTGAAGGACCTGGAGACACTGACACAAGTCCAACTTTTGCACCTGAAGGATCTGGGGACACTGAAACCACTGCTACTGTAATACCTGAAATGTCAACACCTAAAGGCCATGAATTACTGGAACCACTCAAAGTGAGTATCCCAACTATTAACCACAGTAGGGGGTCCTGGAGACATAAAAACTACGCTGATTCTGCAATCATTATATTCATCAACACCATATTCTGAAATTCAAAACAACTCAAAATGTTGTATCGGAATCTCAACTACTGAGGGGTCTGGTGACATTGGAACTAAACCACAGCTTGCAAGTGGAACATTCACTACACCAGGAGGATACTGATTCACCGAAACATCTCCAAGTGGAACATTCACTACACCAGGAGATCCGGATTCACTGAAACATCTCCAAGTGGAATATTCACTACACCAGGAGGATCCGGATTCACTGAAACATCTCCAAGTGGAATATTCACTACACCAGGAGGATCCGGATTCACTGAAACATCTCCAAGTGGAATATTCACTACACCAGAGGATCGGAGTATGATTCCAACATATCCCAAGTGAATATCATCTCACCAGGAGGATCCGGATTCTGAAAATTAACATCTTCTCAAGTTGCTGTATCCAAACTATCAACCACACGTAGAGGGTCGTGGAGGAACTGAAACTAATCAGTACAACTCTGAAACCGAATAGTCCCACATCTGAAGGTCCTGGAAACTCTGAATCCTTTAATCACAACTGGCTTTTATACAACATTTCTCAACACGCTGAGGGCTGGAGTTACCGAATAACACTCCAACGTTTCACGAATTCAACATTATGAAGGGTCCGTTGATGTTTGATTACATCCCCACGTTCAGGTAACTGTCTACTTAGTGGCTCTTTTGGACCTAGGTTTAACAATGCACGTAGAAGAAATGGAGTCGGAAAGAAATGCTAGTTTTAAACCTTGGTTATGTTGGTCTGGAATTTTATAGATTTCTGACAATTTGTCTAAATTTTAATTAGTAGTCCTTGTGCTGTGAACTCTTTTGTTAAAACTTCTGCCCATATGGATTGTGATATGTTACTCTCCTATGCTATGCCTACAATCATGAAGGAGTCGTGGTGTAGGCTGATATGTATGATCTGTTTGGTAAAAGTAGCGTATAAATGTAAATATTAATGTGGTGATTACAGAAGTCATCTCCAAATAGGAGGTATTGCAGTAGTCCTCTTGTGAGCGGAATTGTGTTGTCTAAGTTCAGGGTTTGAATGCACCCCTCTGTGACTCGCACATGTTGCCAGATGCGGCCCCACTGCCAATCCGGCAAATTTACGCCCCTATCTACTAACCAGTATGTCGATTGCCAGGGGAGGACGCAGACCCTATCTTTCTCTCTACCTCTTAAAAGCAATTTGTATTCCAAGCCACTTGTGATGTTGTATAAAGGGAATAGGCAACACTAAGTGAATGATAAATTGAGGAAATCCATATAAGCTAATTAAAATTTTGGAGATTCTGCTCTAGAATGTTTCTCTACGGGGGGTTTTGGAGAATTTTACAATTTTGTTCAATTTAATAACAGAAGATTTGCTCATCTTTATAAGCCATTAAGTTGTGCATGGCCTATGTGGACACTCTACATCCCCACACTTTACAATTTATGCCAGGTTACTATGTAATGCAGACTTTTACCTCACAGCGTAGGCTGATAATTTTGATGCACACAAGACGTCTGGGTTCAGGATGAAGAATTACCTTTCCAGGTTGTCGCCATTTTACTGTTTCTGGTAGTTTGGTATCACATAGTGGATTTAACCATTGGAGAATGTCCATCCACGGGTGTGCGATCATTTATTTATTTGTTCCCTTGTTGGATTGAACACAATGAAATCGGTTTTGGGGAAGGGCTTGCTGCCCTGATCACATCTCATCTTCCACCTGAACCTTTGATATCTTGAACTAGAATCTACACGTTTGTTTACCACATCACTGTGTCGCTTAGTTACCATTCTGGCATGTGTTTCGGTTTTGAAATGCAAATGCAACAACGGCACAAAGCCTCATCCTACTGTTTCCATGTTGACCCAATCGTGTTTTAGAATTCAATACATATTGTGAAACGTATGACGCGCCTTTTTTGCTCTCACAGCTTTCTTGGCACCAATTACATTGTCATTTTTGACAATTTCTAGGAGTAAAGGCACCAATCAAACGTATGAAGGGTAAAGGGGGCCTGGAAGAGGTTCTCCAAATTGCTTGGCCCCATTTTTTGGTGAGTGAGGTGTTGGCTACAACCAGCGTTGTCAGTTTGCTTTACTTAGGGTTCCATTCGGTTACATAATACTTTTGGTGGTCCCCTACGTAAAGAACCACACCCGACTTACCAGAGTTACGCCAACTAGTTTAAATATGGACTTCCAACTCTGTACTACAAATTTGATCTAAATAACAAACCTTGCGAATACTCTATTGTACAAAACCCGCTGGACTGTTGTACGTCAGCAACAATGTTGGGTCCACGGACTTGACAATTTATTTAAGGTGAGAAGATGTATTAGGATGGTCTGCCAAAAATCATGGCAGTCCCAAGTGTGCGGTTGGTGATATAGGATAGAGTAGAGCCTGTGCGCCTCAAGTAAATGATTTCAAAATACAACCATCACAAGACCATAACCTTCGGAGCATATGCAGGTAAATTTTTTTATGCGGTTGAAATTTCTCTTTTTGATACACCAAAGGATTCCATCATATTTACGCACTATTTTCAACATGTTTGATCTTCATTAACGATATAACATAATTGCTACTGCAAAGGGAGGGTCTGGTTTTTCCCTACATCGAGTCTCCCATATAGGTTGGACTAGTCCTCTAACTTTCATAGGGCGTCTTATTGTATTTTTATCAAGACTGTCAACAAGTCAGAATAATCTTTGTGGCCATGGCGCTTCAATCACAGCTTCTACCTATTGAATAATTCATGAACCATAGATATAATGCAAAACGCTGCCTACAACTGTAATGTGTGGTTCCCACTGGAAATTTTAAGTTTTAATTTTGAACCTTTATGGACAGTTGACTCCAAATCTCCCCATAGTGTAATAGAGTTTTATTCTTCCTTTCGATGTATCTGTTGCTCTGAAAGATTTCATATAAACATAAATTTCTACCCAGCCCCCGGCACGAAGAGGGACACATCTGCTTCCTACATGACATACTCTCTAGGCCAAATACGGAGAAGTTTTTTTTGCATGACTTCGATTTAGATAGAGTCGGTCCCTTTGGCTCCATCTACAGTGAGTCCACCACCACTATTCAACGAAACCTTGGCTTCATCTTTAACCCCTACAGAACCTTTGCGGGATACCACCTTTACTTGTCATTTCTTCAATCAGGGTTAAATGTTTTTCGTTAATATCTATTTGCTGAATAACTAACACTTAATTACGGCAATGTCAGTGAAGTAGATATCTAGTTTTTGTGACTACCACAGTAGAGATTCCCATATCTTCCCCCCCACCTTTCAACTTCCTTCTTTCCCTTTTCCCCCCATTCTCCCTTAATAACAATGCACATGACTTCTGGCTTATCTCATCTCCCAGTTGTCTATACAGATTATATGTACTTAAAGCTGTCAATTATAGAATTAAGCCAGCAATGTCAGCCCAGCAATGCCTTATTTTGGGAAATGGACTGCTCTGTTATCCCGGTGTATATTTTTTTCACAGTTGATTATGTCATCCAAGTTAATCATCATGATTTCCAATTTTTTTTTTATTTAACAGATAACACTCGTATATGGGTAAGAATGGAGGAAGGCTTATTGTTATTCTGGGAATCTAACTGATCTGTACACAAATGTCCCATGGGCCACTCTGGAATTTAATGGTTCGCTGCGGACAGTCACTTTTTAAACCCACTCCTTTTTGGTATAGTAGTATTTTTTTTATTTTGGCCTTTCCACGGGACCCAACACCAAAATGGGTTTCCCATTGGGCATTCAATCATTTCATTTAATGCTTGCCATTGTTATATATACATTTTCTTCAAGTTTCTGTGTATTAAAAAAATGGTTTTACCGTGTGTGAGATAATTCGTTTTTCCCCATAACATGTCAGCTTATTATGTTCCTTTGAGCAAAGAGCATTGATACGCTGTCTTGGATACGGACCACATCACATTTGGCAGCCTTTTTTTTTTTTGGTGGCATTAGGGACATGCACTTATGAGCCTTGCTTCTTGTTACCTCCTGGTATTCAGCGCGCAATTACCACTAGGATGGCTGGTGTTGGACAATTGTTGTAGTTTAATCCTTCGGACATTTCATTTTTACTTACAACAAAACTTTTGTTTTCTTTTTGGTGCAATCACCTCAGCAGATTTTTCCGGTGGTTTCGTATTACCAAGTGACACACCGTCTTGTTTTCTAAATTTTGGACAATTTTCATCACTTACATTATGGAATTTTTTGTTTCTATCTCACTTTTCTTATCTAGGTTAAAATTCACTTTTAATAATATATCTAATTGAAATTTTAAAATGTAGTATTACTGGCAGATTTTTAATGAAATTCCGACCATGTGATTCTCTGCCCTTATTTGTATGACATTTTATAACCCTTTAATTGTTCAATAGCTGGGTTGCCAGTTTGACGTTCTTGACTATTGTGGACTTACATTCACAGAAGTTGTTGTTACCAACTTCTGCATTTACAAACACATACATCTACTGCTATTTGCATGATCCAGATTAATCCTCACCATGGACAAATGTACCTGATGTATCCTTAGTCATATCAATTCTTTCCCTGTTTTGGTTTGAGTGGCTGTCACCTGCGGAACGAGAAAAGTAAAAAATTACTCCCATTTATTTCTTACTACCATATACTTGGGTGTATTGACGCCATCTTAGTGCTTATTTTTAGGTTTGGCGTTTTTTTGGATTAGGCAATCATCATCTCTGGGAGTGGTATATTTGCCGCGTGCGCTTCCTTATCTGTGAGGTGTAGTATATGCTCTAATGATATGCTGATGTCATCTCGCTCTTTTATTGAGCTTTTTTCTAGCTGTAACTGTTATTTTTTCCACCTCCTGTGCCCTTATTTTTTCACGGCGTTTTTTGCTTGATTTTTTGGCCATATTTCATACCATCTTCTTAGTTTGGTGGTTGTACATTTTGTCAATCAGGGCTGCTGTTATGCCCACCTCCAGTAATGTCTCGGTTTCTGGGGCTGACAGCTTGGTGTTTTCTTCTCCTGGTCTGTCCCTACAGTTACGTTTCTTTGTGCGAGGAGGTTATTGTTAACTGTGCGTATAGGATGGTCTGATGATGATCTCTGACATTCTTCTTATTGCAGCTTTTAGTTGTTAAGGTCCATTTAGTCACACTATCTTAGTGCTATTGTTATTGGCGTCTTTTGTTCGTGATCTTTTTGGCACTCACCATTTGCTCTACTTTCTTATTATTTTGGTTCGGTTTATACCTTGCTCACCTCGGGCTCTACTGCCTTCTTCTACTTCTTTCTCCTATGTTTTTATTCTGGGTGGTGGGATCATGCGGTGCGCCATATTCTTTTGTGATTTTTTTTTTGCTTGCGTATTCAGGTTTTTTTCCTCTCGTACCGTTGTGGATTCTACTGACTCAGGCTGACTGATTATCGCAAGTATAATGCTTTCAGTGTTTATCACGTTAGTTCCACCTTCACCCACTCATTCGTGCTATATTTTGATTGCGGTGATGATTCTCCCCGCGCACCCCTATCAATACTTATCATCTTGGGGGGTCCCGTGTCACATTCGTACCCTCAGGGCTCTACTGCTACCTTCCACTCTCCATTGATGGCTTTTCCCTTGGTGATGCCAGCGGGCGCATCGGCTTTGTGCTTTTTTGTTGTCTTGTTACCGTGTGTTTTATATTGATAGGCGTTTCCCCTGACCGCTCTGCGTCTCCCCCTAGCACATGGTTTGGGTATTTCTGTCTCTATATTGGGACTTCTTTAGGTAATGATACTCTGAAGCTTGTGTATGACTTTTACCTTTCTGTTTGTGTCATTAGAGTTCTGTCCTCTATTCCTATTCCCACAGAGATGTAGACAAACATTTGTGAATGCTGTGTATTTTGAAAATCATATAGACGAGTTTTCATGGAAATTCCTGAATGACCAGGAAATCAGCCTAGATAGAATATTCGGGATTTTTGTGATTAGGAGTTTAGACGAATTATAATGCTGCAAGAGAGTTTAAGAAAGACTATACCGGATTGATCATTCGTTCCACCTGCCCAGCAGAAGATATTTAAACTCTTGCTACCCTCCTTCTCCTGCCTTCGTCTAGATGACCCCGAGACGTCATCGATTCGTGGGATTATTGATTGTAAAGGCGTTCACACTATGACTTTCTTGTAGAGATGTGTGTCATTTTTAAGTAAGTTCGTTTTTTTGACATTGTGACATGATGGAACTAGGTTTCTGCTGTGCTCAACACAATAATAATATTTTTCCTCCCTGCAGGTCATTGTCACTAATTTATTCATTATCTATATAACGAGCCTACAGTTTCACTCTGCATTTCAGGGTTGTCTTTTTTTGTGATAGTGCATTACCATCCATCTTCTCTTGTGTGAATGCAGTTCAGCAGAGCCGGGCTCATCGCTCGTTTTCTATGCGTGGTTCTGGTTCTGATATGTTCCATCCAAATATTAATAAAATTTGTAGCTCTTGGCCGGCACCCACACACCCTGTGTATCACATTTGACCCCGAATGTCATGACTATTATAGTTTTCATGTGACTATACCACAAAATTTCATTTCATTTCCAAATATTTTGCAACTGTTTGTGAGGGAGTACTTTCAATTGGTGTTGTTATCTAAGATAAAGTGCTCCCGGACTCGGAAGATGTTATCTTTACCCTCGGATAGTTCCATCGCTCCTTCCCAC
Source organism: Engystomops pustulosus (assembly GCA_019512145.1). Taxonomy (NCBI): domain Eukaryota; kingdom Metazoa; phylum Chordata; class Amphibia; order Anura; family Leptodactylidae; genus Engystomops; species Engystomops pustulosus. The sequence continues at coordinate 36,486 of WNYA01001304.1, read as the reverse complement.
CGCAGCTTTGCTTAGCTTCTTTGCCTTTCACGGAATGCTGGTTAGCGATTCAACCCTGGAAAAATGGAATTTAAGAGGGGGAATTTCACACACAATACAGTTTTCCAACTAGTTGAGTATTCTGTATTTTTTGGTGGGGATACGGATGTTAGTTCGTACCAACTCCTTCTGCACTCTGTGCATTCTTGTTATTGGTATCTCTACATTTTTCGGAGAGACAGAAGCTACACCAAACTCTGCAACTGGAATCTTCTCAACACCTGAAGGTGCTGTGAACACAGAATCTACTCCAGCTGTTGTATCTGAAATCTCAACACCTGAGGGGTCTGGTGAAATAATATCAACCTCTGCAGCTGTAATATTCACCACATCTGTGGTGAAATAATATCAACCTCTGCAGCTGTAATATTCACCACATCTGTAGTATCTGGAAACACGGAAACATCTCTAACTGCTGCATCAGAACCTTACCGTGCACGCGGCTACATAGGAAGTGAAGGAGAGCCGCGTGCATGGTAAGCGCCGAGCGCGTACCTGCCTGCGCCGGCTACAACGTTTAAAAAGTGTTTTAAACCGCGATACCGCGGTTTAAAACACTAACTAAAATAAGCTCCGGCACCAGGTCAGCCTGATCTCACCCTGAGCTGGTGCCCGATATTGCTATCGGAAACCTGCCACTACAAGTGGTAGGTTTCCTTTAAAGGGCACCTTCCTTTAAAGGGCACCTTGACGTGATGTGATATGTAGACCTTTCCTTTATACACTAAGTGGAAATGTTCTTAGTAAGCAAAGAAATGGCAAAATTTGTGAGAAAAATAGTTTTAAAAACTATGTAAATTAGCTGGAGAGCCTCTCGGCATCGCTGTTTTAAATATTATTCTGCCAGAGAAGCCAGCAACCATGAGGGGCTGTTTGGTATAATAAACTAGGGAACAGGAGACTATTTTAGTTTCTGAATTGTCAATGCTGTCACGTGGGGCCTACTGAGGCTCTGCCGCCCAGTGGCCTACTGCAACCTGACACGTGACAAATCAGGTCATGTGATTGCTGCAGAATGTGATGTGACCACCATCGCCAGCTCCGATAGAGTGGGGACAACATATCCGTTTTCAGTTTGACGCTCACAAAACAGAAACAAGGAACCCGTATCCCCACCAGTGTGCACAGGAGACGATAAGGGCTTAGATGCAGTATGTGTGGGGGGGTCGTTATGCCCGCCTGCCAACATGAACGGCTGTTAATATCACACACCACTACGGGGTAGACCTAGGGTTGGGACCATTCCTCTCGAATATATTGCGAGAATATCATCTGGTCCAGAGGAATGGGCTGTCCATCTAGATCCTTGCTAAATCCTGCATAAATTATGAGAGCTACACGGCAGCAAACAGGCCACATTACACATGAGAGCACCTCTGGGACCCAGCCAAAACAAGAGTTGGCTCATGCACCCCAGATGTCCGAAGGGGAACAGCAAACCAACGTCATTTCCCAGAGGTGGGAACTGTCATGTGTTTATGACATATTTTCCAAAATACTTTCGGTATCAATTCCTTGCGGTTTTATAGATCTCTGCTTGCTGTCCTTCTATACAGCAAAAATAAACAGAGAAGCTTGCTATAGAAACCTCTCCCTGGTCATGTCATGTCACACCGGTGCGGTGCCGTAATCTGTATTACGCGTACACATGTATTTTGCAGTCATATTTTGCTCACCTCGGCCTCTTTGCCTTAACTCAAAGAAAAAGAAGTAGAATAGTGAAGGCCTCGGGTGCCTGCTCAGAACTTTCCCACGCAGTGTGACCTGTGTTACAGCCAGAGGTAAGCTAAAAATATTTGGGATCTTAAAGCAATTTACTTGCCTAAACAGTCGGACATGTTCCCTCTACCATGGGCAATTAAAGGGGTTTTCCAGTACGGAAGTTAACTGGCTGACTGGTGGGGACCCCCATAGATCTTAAATGGTCTCACATGTGCGCTCCCCCTCCATTCCATTGACCTGATGAAGATAGAATGAGTATATGACACTTGCCTATCTCGAACAGTGCCATAGCAATGATTAGTGCAGGAGGATGCATGTGGGATTGGCTGCTCTGATCATTTGGGGTACAACAAACCCCCCTGAAGTCTGAAAAAAACATTGAAAAAACTGGTCCAGTAGGACAACAGGGAAAAATCACTGAAGCTTGGACGAGAAAACCAATCGGTACATGTCCAGTAGCCAAAATGGGTTCATTGAAAATTCACTGATGTGATGACTTGATCAGTGTACAACTTAATACCGGTAGCTGTTCTTTTGCAAAAGATTTCTGTATGGATCATGGCATCCAATTTAAAAGATTTTTGTATCAAGAAAGGGAATTGTGTGAAGGCGAATTTCGAATGTCGAAACGTCACATCATTGAAGACAGGCATTTCTCCATCACAGAGAATACAGATATCATCAATATACCGACCCCCCCCACCAAACAGATGTGGTTAATGTAAAAAAAATCATGTCTGTTCACCACCCTAAATGGTGGTAAATTTGCACACATTAGTGTACATACTGGGGCTCATTTACTAAGGGTCCGCGGAGCGCATTTCCGTCGGGTTTCCAGTCGATTTCCATTTTGTGCCGAATTGCCGCGGGATTTTGGCGCATGCGATCGGATTTTGCCGCATCGGTGCCAGCTTGCATGCGACAGAAATGGGGGTCGTGGCCGGCGGACAACCCGACGGATTCGGACAACGCGTGGGATTCATCATTTAGAAATTTGTCGCAAGACTTGCACTTACAAGCACCTGGAAGAAGAAGGTGAACTCCGGCGGACCTCGGCGCAGAAGCGATGGATGCAGGAACTCGTGCACACGAGATTAGTGAATCGCACCGGACCCAAATCCTCATCGGAGAACGCACCATGGGATCGCGACAGGACCGGGTAAGTAAATCTGCCCCACTGTGACCATGACAAAATGATTTGTATGGTGATACATTTTTGCCACTAAACAAAGCAGATGTCGGTTAGAAGAAAATATGATATGGAAGTGATTAAGTCATTTTGTTTGTCAAATTGTTGAAAAGGAAGTGCCAGGCGGCCTGTGCTGTGCGTAAGATAATTTTATATCCTGGGGAAGTAATAAATCAGAACACAATAAGGGGAATTCAGATGGTTTTAAAGTCCCCCTGTTAAGGTAAACCTAGCAGATAGATCAAATCCTGTCATTTCTACTTGTCTTATTTTCCTGAAAAGTTCTGTAATAGAAACAATGAACTCAAGATGGCACCGAGATCTTAGACCACAACTAAAACTTTGAGGCTAAGGAATGTGACGCCAACGTGAGACAGCAGAAAACTCTCCAATCTGATATTGTTATGCTTTGTAGGCTCCTCCTTTTCTACTTTTTTCCTGCTTTTCTATATAGACTGATAGAACGGATAAAAATTGCTCCGTGTTGATTTTGCCCAGGGCAGTAGCACGTGAATCAGCAGTAGTCTGAGTCATTCCTTACAATATGCTTTATTGATTAGAAACATGCAGCCAACGCACACTAAAAGAGGATATCTTCAATCCTCCCCTAACACCCCAGCTATGGCGCTCTTAGTAGATCGAGCACAATCTCCTCTGACCTGTGGGAGTTTTCTGCTATAGGTTTTCCAGTGGACAAGGCGTATATGTCCCTGCCCGGCCTGTTCCCCGACACACCCAAAGTGGCATGGAGAGGCTAGAAAACAAGTAGGGAAGCGAAGATTTATGGTTTTTAAAGTTAACAATAAAAAATTACCATATACTCGAGTATAAGCCCAGTTTTTCAGCACAAAAAAATGCTGAAAACCCAAACTCGGCTTAGACTCGAGTAAAAAATATATATATCAAAACTCACCATTCCGGCTTCCCCCGCTGCTGGCTATATACTGGGGTAGGGGGGTGGCTATATACTGGGGCAGGCGGCTGGCCATATACTGGGGGATATGGGCTGGCAAGCTATATACTTGCGGGGGCAGGTGCTGGCTATATTCTATGGGGCATTGTCTGGCAGGCTATATACTGGGGAGGCTGTGACCAATGCATTTCCCACCCTCGGCTTATACTCGAGTCAATAGGTTTCCCCAGGTTTTGTGGTAAAATTAGGGGTCTCGGCTTATACTCGAGTATATACAGTAGGACTTTTCGGTTCGTAATATTTTTAAGTATTTAGAATTTTTGTATTTTTTGATTCTACTGAATGTTTTAAGTCTTATTATTCCAGTCATCTAGACTGCAGATACAAACCGACTTTTCGGCAATTCCGTGCAAATCAACGTCTAATTTTTTTAATCAATGTCAATTTAATAACCAAAACAAATGGATCATACCGAAGTAAGAGGAACAGTATAATTCAATAGTTCACCTTTATGCTCAGAACATGATATACAATTGTTAAATGTGAAAATTCCAAATAAGTTTGATGTCAATCATATATATAAGAAACAGTAAAATGAAGAACCCAACTTCTTTTAGTTTTCGTGTGAACACAAGTGGCCTCTGAGATCTTGTGAATGGTCCACTGCATGAGCGAGAGCGTCCATGACATGGGGATGAGTAAGACACATACAAGGGAAGATTTATTGAGATTGATACCAATTTTACCTCAACAATTATACTTAATTTATTATATATACAGGCGGTCCCCTACTTAAGAACACCCGACTTACAGACGACCCCTAGTTACAAACGGACCTCTGGATGTTGGTAAGTTACTGTACTTTATCCTTAGGCTACAATAATCAGCTGTAACAGTTATCACAGGCGTCTGTAATGAAGCTTTAGTGTTAATCCTGGTTCTTACAACAACCCCAAATTTTTAAAATCCAATTGTCACAGAGACCCAAAAACTTTTGCCTGGAGCTCCAATTATAAAATACAGTGATCATTTTGAAAAGCTACTTTACACACAAAAAAGTTTATAGGAGTAAAGGCACAATCAAACAGTTATGAAGGGTAGAGGGGGGCCTGGAAGAGGTCTCCAAATTGCCTTGCCCCATGTGAGGAGGTGTGTACAACCAGGGTTGCAGTTGCCTTTATTAGGGTTCACGTTACCAAATACGGGTGGTCCCCTACTAAAGAACACCCGACTTACAGATGACCCCTAGTTACAAATGGACTTCCAACTTACATACAAATTTGACTTAAGAACAAACCTGCAGAACCTATCTTGTACAAAACCCGGGGACTGCTTGTATAGCAAAAGTTGGGTCAATGGATACAAATATAGTAAGGTGAGAAGATATATATTAGGATGCTGTCTGCCAAAAATCAATGGACAGTCCCAAAGGTGGTGATATAGAGTAGAGTAGAGCTGGCCCTAGACATGTAAAAATACAACCATCACAAGCCATAACACGGCAATCAGAATGCAGGGTTAGAAATGTTTTTATGTGACACAAAAGAGGTCCATATATTAGCTGATTTTTAAATGTTTTGATCCATTAAGATAAACATAATGTGGCTACTTCAAAGGTGAGGAGCTGGTTTTTCCCATATGGTCCCATATAGGGGACTCTGTCCCCTAACTCATAGGGGCAGATTTATCAAGCTGTCAAAAAGTCAGAATAATCTTTGTTGGCCATGGCAGCCAATCACAGCTCTCCTTTAAAATATTCATGAACCCTAGTAAAATGAAAGCTGAGCTGTAATTGGTTCCCATGGAAAACTAAGAATATTTTGACCTTTAGACAGCTTGATAAATCTGCCCCATAGTGTAAAGGTTTATTCTATCCTGTAGATGTATCTGTGCTCTTAAAGATTCATAAACATAAATTTCTCACCCAGCCCCCGGCACTGAAGAAGACACATCTGCTCCTACAGAAACAGCAACTACGGAGAACGGGGCAGAGACCTCGGCTCCATCTACAGTGATCACCACTACAACGAAACCTGCAATACCCCCTACAGAACCAGCGGCACCACCAGCATCAACAGGTAAATGTGTTACTATCTCTGCTGTTATAAAACAATTCCGGCAATGCAGGAAGTAGAGTACACAAGAGCTTCCATCCCCCCCCCCCCCCATTTAATAACAATGACATGACTCTGGCTATTCTCTCCCAGTCTATACAGTAAAGCCTATCAGTGCAATATAGAAAGCCAGCAATGTCAGCCAGCAATGCCTTATGGGCAATGGACTTTTGTACCCAGAGTTATATCACAAGTCTGATTATGCATCAATTTAATCATCCGATTTTCCAATTTTTTTTTATTTAACAGATAAATGCAAGAATGGAGGAAGGCATGATGGAAATAAATGTATCTGTACACAAATGTTCCATGGGCCATTTTGTGAAACTGCTCTGGACAGAATTAAACCCGGTAAGAGATTATTTTGGCCCCAGACAACACTCAAAGGGGTTTTCCCATCTGGGCATTCACATTTAATTTAATTCATTTGTCATATGTAAACATTTCTTCAATGGGGTGTTATTAAAAGAAAATGTTCCTGTGTGAAGATAATTTCTCATAAATGCAGCCATGTTGTCCCTTACAAATGAGATAGCTTCCTTGGATACGACCACCTCACATTTTGGCAGCGGTGGCCAGACATGCACTATGAGCCCTGCCTGACCTCCTGGATTCAGCGATCATTACCACAGGATGGCTGTGTGACATGTAGTAACTCCCGGACATTTCATATACAAAAACTTTTTGTTTCTTTGTGCAATCACCCCAGCAGAGGTGGTCGTATCCAAGGACACAGTCTTGTTTCTAAAGGACAATATCACTACATTTATGAGAAATTATCTTCACACAGGTAAAACAATTTTAATAACATCTAATTGAAAAAAAATGTATATATACGGCAGATTAATGAAACCGAATGTGAATGCCCAGATGACAATACCCCTTTAATTGTTAAAGGGTTCAGTTGAGTCTTGACAGTTACTGTACATTCTAGAAGGATTTTTACCACTTCTGCTATTTTACAACCAATCTACTGCTATTTTCTGGACCAGAAATCCTCCAAGGACAAAGTCCCTGATGATCCTTAGTTATATCAATTCTCCTGGGTTTGAAGGGGTTGGCCACCTGCGGAAGAAATTTAAAAATTACCCCATTTATTTAAAACTGTTATTTATTCCCTCAGTGCTATTTTAGGCTGATGGAGGCACTCATCCATCTGGGCGGGATCAGCGGGCGCCATCTTCCTTGTGCGTGTGTATGTATCATGCTTATATGATAGGCTGCTCATCTCTGCGCATGCGCAGTGTTACTGTTATTTATTCCCTCAGTGCTATTTTAGGGTGCTTGAGGCACTCATCCATCTTCTATTTGGGGGTCCCTTGTCACTCAGGGCTCTTATGCCCACCTCCATGACTGGGTGGGATCAGCGGGCGCCATCTTCTTTGTGCGTGCGTATGTACCGTGTGTATATGATAGGCTGCTGATCTCTGCACATGCGCAGTGTTACTGTTATTTATTCCCTCAGTGCTATTTTAGGGTGCTTGAGGCACTCATCCATCTTCTATTTGGGGTCCCTTGTCCCTCAGGGCTCTACTGCCCACCTCCATGACTGGGTGGGATCAGCGGGCGCCATCTTCTTTGTGCGTGCGTATGTACCGTGTGTATATGATAGGCTGCTGATCTCTGCACATGCGCAGTGTTCCTGTTAGTTATTCCCTCAGTGCTATTTTAGGGTGATTGAGGCACTCATCCATCTTCTATTTGGGGTCCCTTGTCCCTCAGGGCTCTACTGCCCACCTCCATGACTGGGCGGGATCAGCGGGCGCCATCTTCTTTGTGCTTGTGTATGTACCGTGTGTATATGATAGGCTGCTGATCTCTGCGCATGCACAGTGTTACTGTCAAAGGACAGTAATGATCTCTGAAGCTTTCGATGACTTCTTACCTGTAAAATATCCTCTTCTTCTCTCCCACAGAGATTGTGAAAACATTTGTGAATGTGGTATTGAAAATCATAAGAGATTTTCATGAAAACCTGAATGACCCGGAATCAGTAGAATATCGTGGATTTGTGAAGGAGTTTAGAGAAAATGTAAGAGAGAAGAAAGACTAAACCTGAGATCCCTCGTCACCTCCATCCCAGCAGAAGATATAAACTCTTGCTCTTTGTCTCCGCAGATGAGAGACGTCTATTCGGGATTGAAAGGGTTCAAAGACGTAGAGATTGTGTCATTAAGGTAAGTGACATTGTGACCGATGGAAAAGGTTCTCATGTGTCAAAAATAATTTTTTTCTCCCTGACGGTCACTACTAATTAATTACTAATAACGAGCCTCAGTATCTAATCAGGTGTGATATGTGCAACACCTTTGTGTCATGCAGTTCATCAGAGCCGGGTCACGCTGTTATGTTTGTGGTTCTGATGATGTTCCATCCATAATATATAATAAAATTTTACGGCACCAAACCTGTTACACCGAATGCATGAATAAGTTATGGATATACCACAAATTTCAACAAATATCAACTGTGAAGTGAGATTTCAATTGGTGTTATAAAGATAAAGGGGCGGAGAGTTTATTACGGAAGTCCAGCTCTCCCCACCTCAGCTTTAGCTGTGTTTCAGGAATGCTGGTTAGCGATAAACCTGGAAATAGGGGAATCAAATACAGCAAAGTGATTATTCTGAGGTGGGGAGAGCTTGACTTTAGTTGTAAACTCTCCGCCTCTGTGACTTTATACAATTAATTTACATCTCACTTACAGCTAGTCTAGCGCAGGTGTCAAATTCTCCTCTCCTAAGCCTCTGAAGCCGCATCATCTGCAGATTGCAAGCTTGAAAAAAAACAAGAAAATTCTGGAGGGTGAAGGGGGTTGTCCTGCGAGTAATGCACTCGATGAATTGACATATGACCCCACTCCTTCACAATGGGGCTTTGTTTACTAATAAATGAGTAACCGCGGACCGCACTTTCGTTGAATATTCCAACGTTTTCGGGATTTGCGCCGCTGGGACAGGTATTTAAAAGGGGATTGCGTTGTTCGCGATCTGATTTTGCCGCAATCGCGCCAGCTTTTATGCGATAGAAATGGGGGGGGGGGGCAGTCAGACGGTCCAACGGATTCGGACAAACAGCGGGATTTTAACTTTAAAATTGTGTTGCATACAATACACTAACAATCACCGGGAAAAAGAAGGTGAACACCAGCGGACCTGAGCGGGGGAAGACACATGCAGGATCACGGGCACATGATCTATGTGAATCTTAGCAGAGTTAGTTATCATCGGAAATTCCGGATCGGGAATCGCACCAGGGTCGGGTAAGTAAATGTGCCCCAAGGTCTCCCAAAATCTGCACTGGAAAGCCAATCAGTGGATTTCAAACCAACATTTGACCACCATGTGATCACCCTTAAGGTTACTTGCGAAAGAAAGAGTCCAGCTCACCAATTATTTTGGGGGAAGATACTGTTGCAGTAGGTGCTGTAGATCCCTCCTCGGACCGGAGTTAGCAACGCAGCAAAGATTGATCCAGCTCCAGTTATTTAACAAGTTTTGTCTTCAGACTTTATGGAGAAATTCCAATAGTTCCATAAAACAATCCAGCACAGGTACAGGGTATATGTAACATCATATCACCAACGCGTTTCAAGCACAATTGGCTCTTAATCACGGCTATTAAGGTTACTTGACCTAGACTCCGAAATGTAGGTCTCTTTTGACTAGAGTTTTTCATGTCCGTATGCTATGCATGATCTCTGTGGATAGCATTTTTTCACATATCTATTTTTTTTTCTTGGACATGCCCACCAAATAAAAAAAAAAAAGCTGTATTTTTGTTTTTTTGCACAAATTTTTTCTTGCGTGCAGACCATGGACTTTTATTGAAGTCAGTGGGTCAACAAAAAAACCCACAGTATACTGATGTCATCTGTATGCAGTCTGGCTTGTATGTATGAGGGCTGCTGGTTGGACATGAAGGACCATTGATTCATCATGTATGTATTACTCTGGCAGAAAAGGGAGCATCATCGTGGACCATAATGTGACCGTGGAGACTAATGTCGAAGACATTATAACAGGAGAGTACAAGGAAATCCGGGATCTAGTCCAGAAGGAACTGCAGATGTCAGAAATATCAAACTGCCAAGAAAATAATGGTAAGTGCATCAAATTTTCATTGCATAACATTAAGTATTTGGGTCAGTTTTCTGAAGAAGTTGTCTGTCTCAATGAATGCTTGTTAATTTAGATGATTAGTGTAGATTCAGAATATGAGTCATGTTTGAGTCAACTAAAACATCACATAAAATATTCACTGGTCATTAGTGTCAGGGAGGCTTAGAATGGTCTCCCTCAGCATGTCTAGCCATTTACTGGGGCACGATTTGTTTTGATTAGTTCCATAAATCAAGGAATTAATGCCATAATCTGTTCTACGTGCCGGGATAGCCATTATGTTAAGGTAAATTACCTGCTTACTGTCAGGCTCCAGGGGTAGTGGACCCACTGGACCACCGCGGACGATGACCTAAGCCGACACCTGGGACCGGAGTCTAAGTGGCACCCGGTTTTCACCAGAGCCCGCCGCAAAGCGGGTTGGACTTGCTGCGTCATGATACCACCAGGTCGTTCCACAGGCATGACTTTGTCTGTGGTGGCAACCAAGGCGAGGTACAGAAACGGAAGGCAGGTTCATGGTGAAGGACAGGCAGGAGGTCAAGCAGGTGGAAAAGGTTGAAGGTCAGGGGCAGAGCAGAGTAGAAGGTCAGGGCCCGGCAGCGGAGGAGCGTAAACGGGAACAGGTCCAGGGTCACAACGGGAAATCACACTAATGGCAAAGGTCATGGGAAACAAGCTTTTTCCATGGCTGTGAGGCACAAAGATCTGGCAGAGTGTGCAGGGAGAGGCCAGTTTAAACAGCACTCTGGGAAATGGCCAGCGCCAATTAACGGCGCGCTGGCCTTTCAAATTTGCTAAAGCTGGTGGAGCGGAGGCAGGAACAAGGACAGGTGAGACCTGCGATATGGGTCACGGGAGCACCCGTGCCACTTACATTCCAGCTACCACCAATAGGATGAACACATTGGGGCAGATTTATCAAGCTGTCTGAAAGTCAGAATATTTCTAGTTGCCCATGGCAACCAATCACAGCTCAGCTTTCAATTTACCATTGCTCATGAATATTTTAAAGGGGAGCTGTGATTGGTTTCCATGGGCAACTAGAAATATTCTGACTTTCAGACAGCTTGATAAATCTGCCCCATTGACTTTAGGACTCCTGCACACGGCAGTATATGGCTACCGTATGCTACCTGTCGGTACGGCAGCCACTGGAATGCATTGTTCACGGCACAGAATGGTGAGCACACATGTGTGTCACCTACTTTGCCTTTGCCAGAAAAAAATAGCTCATGCTCTATCTGTGTCGTAAGTACAGCCTGGCAGCTCACCTCCATATGGAGAAGGGACGAGAGAGCAGCACTACGTCCCGACCATAGAATTGACTTGCTGGTAGCTGACACAATATGAGCATGGGTGGTACTGAATAAAGATTTAGCCTTTAGTTCAATGTAAGATGTATACATGCATGCTCAGGAGCTCCCCCTAGCAGTAGCTTAAGGCAGTCAAAAATGTATCATGTGACTCTAAGGTTTATGAGAAGGAAGGCACCAATAACAATGAAGATGTGAAACTACAGATACTGTTATCCAATCCCACCCGGCTGACCCGGCCATGTAACACCACCTTACACTACCTTCTCTCCGCAGACACTTCAAAAGATTTATGTGCTGAAAAGGAATCTATAAACGTCTCAGATGTGGTGGGGCCAGATATCAGTAAGATTTTTCTTTTTTTTTTTTTTACATTTGTGTGTGAGCTAGTACTTTTTTTTGTCTGTTTTGCACCATATTTATCTCAGGCACAGCAAAATGTGTGGTAAAGGGCATTCTCTGCAGTATAAGAGTGTCTCGTGTTTGAGACACTACATTGTAATGCGTCAATGTAAAAAATAACGTTTGGAACTCAAATCTAGATAAAGAAAAATTGCGAGCACCAATTTAACCATGTGGATGATGTGACATTGTTTTTTTTTTTTTAATAATTTTTTTTTTATTTTTTTAAATATGGGCGTGTTATTTTGGAAAAGTTTAATAATATAGATTTCTTTAAAAAAAAAACCTTTCCTTCACACATCTTGGTCCTTGTTAATATATCATTTTTTTTAATGAGTGCAGTTTGGTGCTTGTGCGCTGCTCGGTACTGGAGTGAAAATGTGGTTTACTTTAAGCCCCTTCTACACTGGCGTTTTTCACGCTCGAGTTCTGCGCGTGCATTTGACGCGCAGAACTCGCATTGCACTCTGTCCCATTGTATTCAATGGGTCTTTCTCCATTAGCGTTGTTTTTAACGCGCGTGCTTGCGTTCGTTTACACGCGCGTCAAAATCGCAGCATGCTCTATTTTTGCGGGTCACGCGCGTTTTTCACGCCCCATTCAAGTCTATGGAGATGCATCAAGAACGCATTGCACTCGCAATCATTGCAAGTGCAATGCGAGGGCAATGCGTTTTAAATGTAAGGGTTGCTAGGTGACCAGAATAACATTATTTCCCCTGCTCGCGAATGATCATTTAATTAAAAAAACACAATGAAGAACAGTGAAGAATAGAATAAAACCAGTGAACACAGTGACCACAGGATCATTTAAGATAAAAACACAGTGCAGAACACACGTGCGAATAGATTACAGATGTTCGGCACATCTGCTTACTTGTCGGGAATGCGCACGGAACGGCGCGAACAAAATAGCATGTAAGAACAATATATAGTGTGAAGAATACATTGCAAGATGTATTGAAACATCTTCAATGTGTTCTTCACACACATATATATTTCTTGCACGTGCATTTTGTCGCGCCGTTCCGCGCGTATCTCCCGACAAGTAAGCAGATGTGCCGAACATCTGTAATCTATTCTGCACGGTGTTCTGCACTGTGTTTTATCTTAAATGATCCGGTGTCACTGTGTTCACTGTTTTTATTCTATTCTTCACTGTTCTTCACATCTGCTAACTTGTCGGGAGATAATATACGCGCGGAACAGTGAAGAATAGATCGCAGATGCAATTTATCAGAAGACATTATTTTTCAATTAAATAACACATTTTAATCCCAAACCATGGTCCCTTTGAAAAATGCTCGAGTCTCCCATTGAATCGCGCGTGAAAAATGCGGCGAAAACGCGAAAAAACGCTAACAACACGCGCGTGAAAAACGCAAAAACGCTAATTACTCCAAGTAAAAATGGAACAAAAATGCAGCCAAAAACGTCAGTTTTTCACGCATTGTACCCTGACGTGAAACGCAATGCTAGTGTGGAAGAGGCCTTAAGGAGCATTTACACTAATATATGCCCACAAGGCTATGGCCGAGCAGGCATACATCCGGCGCCATGGAGTGGAGGAGGGGTGACCCCTCCCCTCTCCAATGCAATGCATGGCGCATGGTGCCGTAACAAAAGGAAAGATAGGACATGTCCTATCTTTTTGCCTTGTTACGGAGCAGTACAGTGCTGCACCCTAACGCTCCGTGCGACCGTTGCTGGTCTACAGGGGACGTATGTACGGTGGCACGCTTGCGGCCGTACATATGTCCCCCTACAGTCGTGTGCATGTGGCTTTATGCCTGTGTGACGTGCAGATATATATACATGTATTCTGCTTGATATAAACAATATCTTGTTACTTGTCCCGGCAGATAAAATTTGTGATTACGTCATTGATGAAGATCTCCAAAAATTTTACACCACGTTAAACACCTCTGATGGTCTGTCCTGCGTCTCTCACTGCGATCCATTATCCCCCGAATACGTGGACTGTAATGGAGGTCGATGTGTAATTGGAAATAAGTACATCAAACCACTGTGCTAGTAAGTGTGAAGCTGATAACATAAACTATTTGTAGAATTGTTCAAAATAAGGTCCCATGCACACAAACGTATATGGTGGCAATAAGTTAGCCGTACAAACGGCAGCTAGCACACGGCCGCCATAGAAGTGCGCTGCACCTTGCCGTTACCAGAATAGAGATAGAGGATACTCTATCTTTTGCCATACATAAGGCCTGGCTACATGACTTTGTTTGCAGAGTGGAGGGAGCATCACGCCTCCCCTTCTACTTAGGCCCCTTAGGCACAAACATATGCTGCACCCAGGCCAGAACCAGGGCGTAGCAAACGTTTGTTTGTAAGGGGCTGAAGAAGGAGACTCATTGGCCAAAGTGGCTTTCAAAATAAAACTTATTTAGTTTTATGGAGACTTAAAAGGGTTTTCCCACTAAAGAAAATACTCCCATTTCAATCCCCTAGTAATGTTAACACAATAAATATCGTTTTAACCCCTTGTTATTGTTATCACTCCCTCGGTTCCGCAGTGTGAACGGGGCCTCTCTAAGCAGACACATTACTGTATTATCTATCTAGTTCTGTGGGGTGACAATGTGCTTAGATTATCAGGGTACAGGTGTATATACACTTTCATCTGGCTTCTGACATTGTACTAACACACTGACACATAAAAAGGGAGAGATGAGACAGATCAGAGATGCATGAGATGCCTATTACACAGAGGCTGACAGACTGAGACTCCCATACTTTTACACTATTACACTGTGAGGTTGCTCTGCTACATCTCACAGATATGTGCCTGCCTCCCCCTTCCCCCAGATCACTTATCTCCTTATAGTTTTTAGTTTGCAGCTCCTCTCTCTTCACAATGTTCAGACAGGAAGTAATCAGTGAGTGTCTTTGAGCTCCGTGCAGGGGGCATGGCTACAGGTTCACAGCAGAGAGAGACAGAAATCTCATCTGCACAATCTCATTCAGAAATCGAAGATGGCGGCCACCCGACCTAAAGTCAGAGGTTATAGAGTCGTGTCTAGGGGCACCTGAAATTGTGTACAGCAGGACTGATAGAGACAGGTCGGAATTATATCTGTGAAATGCTGCATTTTTGTTAATAACCGTGAATTTTAGATTGATCCATGACATAGAACAACAGTAATTGTAGAAATGAAATCACATGCTGAATGACTTGCAATATAGTTGTTGACTACTCGATACTGGCACAAAATCTTCCAATTTAAAAGGATCCATAAAGGGAACCTGTCACCACATTTTTACAAATACAGACAGTGATAAGTTCCTTATTTAACTAAAAATTGTTTCCCTCACATCCCCATAAACCCACTTTATGTTATATTTCCTGGCATCAGAGGGGGCATGTCCTGCTTGGCTGGCACCCACTGTATTACACCTCCCTATGTCCCATTCCTCTTCTCAGCATGTCATGTGACAAGGGTGATGACATCTAAGATCCTGTTACATGTGAATCGTCTACCCATGTATGTATCTGATCACAGGAAATAACCAAATACCTCTATAGACTTCTACTCCTCCCCATCCTACAACAAGGCTGCTGGGATTTCATGTGATCATATACAAACATGGAGGGATATTTATCATACATCGTGCCTCCTGGCGGGCAGGGTGCTGCGCAGCGTATATCCTGGCGTAGAAATAAACGCAAGCCAGCGGCTTATCACAAGTGAAAAGTCGCCGGCAGCAGCAAGTGTGCAGGCACAGGGACAGTAATGCTCATTCCCGGGCGGCCGCGCCCTCTACTCGGCCAGCCACGCCCCCCTTACACCTCACTGGCGTAAAGGTGGTGGATTGGGGAAATAATCACAAGTGACGTGGACCAGAAGCCCTGATAAATATGCCCCATGGAATAGACTGTGCACATTTAACATGACCTCACCCTGGTCACATGACAGGAAGTGGCCAATGATATAACAGAGTTCTCTCTCTCAATGTTGCACAAGACAGGTTTCTTATATGTACTCAGGATAGCAAAACACATTCTCTAATCCACTATTATTATTATTAGCAAAAATACAGCATTTCACAGATATAATTCCAACCTGTCTCTATCAGTCCTGGTGTACACAATTTCAGGTGCCCCTAGACATGACCCTGTAACTTCTGACCTGGGTCGTCTGTTATGCAAGTTCAGTCTTACCTCATGGTCTGTCTCAGCAGAGTCAAGTCAGAGTGAGCAGCACAGCCATTAATCCCAGAAACTTCTAGTGCCTCAGGCCTACTGCCTGGCACACAGGGCAAGTCCGGAGACTTAAGCCCAGAACTGCAGCTCCACCAAACGGGCTCATTTCCATCGGAACCAGACCAGCCTGCATCTACTACCAGGCTGCTTGCTCCTTTCCTGCGGACCAACTCTCCATGACCTTTTCCAGCATAAAGAATCTGCTGTTACTCGTTTCTGGCCATTGCCTGCTGTTGAATAATGAACTGTAAGTTGATTTGCACAATGTTGCTTCCGTCTGATCCATGGATATGGCTGTTTACCACCAGAGGCTCCATCATCCAGTGATTCATCCTACAGACATCTCAGGGGTTTCCCCAGGGAGAAACTAGTACATCAGCCTCTCCCTCCAAATTTTCCTCCAGGCCTCCGGTCCCCATACCAAGCACCGTGAAATCAGCGTGCTCTAGGCCGCAACCGCCAGCCACCAGGCCCCCAAAAAAAGTCTAGGCCCCGGTGGGGGGATGTTGCACATCTCATACATGTCTGATCTGTCTCATTACTTTCTATGTGTCAGATTATAGTACAATGTCAGAAACCAGATAAAAGTGTATATACACCTGTACCCTGATATTGTAACCACATAGCTCCCAACCGTCCCGATTTTGACGGGACTTTCCCGTTTTTCGTACCTCTGCCCCGCGTCACGGGCAGCTATGATATTGTCACGGATTCTCCCCCCAGGTCCCGCTGTGTCCCGCTGCTGTGTCCGCATAGTAAATACTTTGAAAGTCCGAACTCACAGTACAGAATGGCTTCTACAGACATCGGGAGGGAATCCTTTTCAGAGAAGTGTCGGGCTTAGCGCAGAGCAGGGACCACGTCATCAGCTTCAGATCTGTCCATATATGGTCACTGCATCTCCTAGGGTTCTCCAGAGCAGACATCGGGCAGGGAATCCTTTTCAGAGAAGTGTCAGCTTAGTGGAGAGAGCAGGGACCACATCATCAGCTCAGATCTCTATCTGTCCATATATGGTCACTGCATCTCCTAGGGTTCCCCAGAGCAGACATCGGGCAGGGAATCCTTTTCAGAGAAGTGTCGGCTTAGCAGAGAGAGCAGGGACCACATCATCAGGTCAGATCAGTATCTGTCCATATATGGTCTCCAGGGCTTCCCCAGACACAAGCTCTTAAATTAAATAAAGTTTTGGCCAGGCAGAGATTCTATCCTGGGACCCTCTGCACTGCAGACAGGAGCCTTAACCAACTGAGCTATAAGCCCAGTGATACAGAGCTGAGGATTTCTGGTAAGTAAGACATGTTATCTGCCATTTACACTGTGACACAGACTAATGCACTGATATATAGAGAGGGATCTTCAATAATTACAATAATCTGAGAAGATCCCTCCCTATATACCAAGGCAGTATATAGTCATAGTTCTTAGTTACCAAAATTCTCCATTTGTTAATCACTGAGGTTATAGCTCAGTGGGTTGAGGCGCTGTGTTATTATTGTACATGGACACTGAAGGTTCTGGGTTCAAATCCCAATGAGGATACTATTTTTTTTTTTTTTTTTTTTAAATTATGATTTTTATTATTTTTAATATGGCTAAAATTTGGGGCGTGGCCAGGGAGTGATTGGGGGTGTGGCTTAGGGGGATCGCCGCGGCACGCTACGCGTGCCGCCATTTTGTCCCTCTTTCCTTTTCCCAAATGTTGGGAGGTATGTAACCACATTGTCACCCCAAAGAACTAGATGGTTCATGTTGTGTCTGCTTAGAGAGCCCCCCCCCCCCCCCCCACACACACACACACCCACACCCTGGGATTTTGTACTGAGCAGCCTAGGCAGTGATAGTAGCTAAAACAGCAATAACACTGAGTAAAATTGTAATGTAAGGGGTTAAAATAATCTTTATTGTCTTAACATCACTAGGGGGTTTAATTGTGAGAATTTTCTTTAGTGGGAAAACCCCTTTAAGGCCGGTTTCACATCATTCTGTGATCAGTCCGTGATCATGGAAGTGACGAGTGCCGTAGACTGATCACTCTACTGAGGACTGAGCTCTGCATAATACTGATATCTGATGCAAGAAGTTCTTGTTTCCCCCGATATGTAGCAGTGCCGACTGTCGTATAAGGGAAACAAAACTGTGTATCGTATATCAATATTATGTGTAAAGTTCAGTCCCCAGCAGAGTGATCAGTCCATGGCAAACTGGTCTAAAGCCGAGGCTGATAGGAAGCCCCAAGTATCTATGCTTAACAAGCCCAGCACCTGCTCATGATAATAGCCATTAAGCTAATTTAGAAAATGTTGAATTTTGTCCCAATACAGCTGTTTGGATACAGATCTCTACATCTATACTGGATCTTACTGCAGCGGGAAAATCCTAAAATCTGGATTATACGGAGGCGTCGGAGCAGCCATTGCAGTCCTGTGTATCATCGTAGCCATTGTGTTATTCTTCTTGCACAAAGGGAAGAAGGAGACAATTTGGTGAGTTGTATCATCATTTTATGTTATTGATACTTGTTGTATTGTCTATACTGATATTCTGAAACATCCGCTCATATCATTATTGGCTTCAGTAGAGGATTGAAGGCTGGATGAATTTTCTTCTCATGTGTATGTGTTAAAATGGACAAAGTGGGGCACATTTACTTACCCGGTCCAGTCGCAATCCAGCGGCGGGTTCTCCGACACTGATTTGGGTCCAGCCGGGATTCACTAAAGTAGTGCGCCAGATGTCCACCAGGTGTCGCTGCTGCGCCGAGGTCTGCCTGAGTTCACCAACCTATTCCTGGTGCATGTAAGTGTGTGTCAAGCGACACTTTTTTAAAAAAAAAATAGCGCGATTTTTCAGAATCCATGGGGTTTTCCGATGGCCACGCCCCCGTTTTGCGTCTCATGCATGCCGGCGGCAATGCGACACAATCCGATCGTGTGCACCAATAACCCAAGGCAATTCGGCGCAAAACGGTAAAATTCTGAAAACCCGGCGGAAAAACGAGATTCGGACCCTTAGTAAATGTGCCCCAGTAAGTCAGTTCAGTATGTAATGGTTGTCCCATATTCTTGCCTCTCCACTGGTTGGATTTAGTTGTGCAGTATAATCACCTTAGTGTAGCTGAGCCCTAGCAGCATTTCTGTTGTTCTACCGCTTGATAGTGTTTGCACCAGTTTTGTGTTGCGTTTGCATTTTGTCCGACGTTGTGCGACTAAAGGGGCGTGTCGCTGTGTGTTCCTAGTTTGCCCAAATTTATGACTGAGTTCCACCACAACCACAAAGTAGCAAGGAATAAATGGTGCATCCTAATCACATCCTGAATACTGACCAGATTTACTGAGGCACATTTACTTACCCGGTCCAGTCGCGATCCAGCGGCGCGTTCTCCGACGCTGATTCAGGTTCTGCCGGGATTCACTAAGGTCGTGCCCCTGAAGTCCACCAGGTGTCACTGCTGCGCGGAAGTCCGCCGGAGTTCACCTTCTCCGTCTTGGTGTATGTGAGTGCTATTTTTGCGACACAATTTTTTTTTTAAATTCTGCGGTTCATCCGTTTTCGACGGACACGTCCCCCAATTTCTGTCACGTGAAAGCCGGTGCCGATGCGCCACAATCCCGGGACAATTCGGTGCAAATCGCAAATTCGGGAAACCCGGCGGAAAAACGTAATTCGGACCCTCAATCAATGTGCCCCACTGTGATATAATGTGGCGCAGAGTGCACATTACTGAGGCAAACTGCACTAAGGCACCAGTTTTCATATGTCTGTTGGATTGTGTGACTAAATAAAATAGTACCAGCACTACACCGATATCAAGAAATATATATAATGGCGCCACAACACATCAATAAATTTGAATCTGTGTAATATGGCTAAAAATCCTTACAGAATAGGAGCGCAAAACACAAAGCACTTAAAAAGTACCAAAGTACAACAATATACACAACCAGAGTGGTAGTGTCTGGTGACAACTATACTCACGGGAAGGGGGTATTTATCATACAATTAAGCAATTATGTATGATTAAATCCCAACCCCTCCACTACTCCGGCCTCCTGATGTATCCAGCGGCTGGCAGCGCTGGTGTACAATTCTACGCCAGGCTCTGCGCTATTGCCTGGGCCCACTACGGCATGAACAGGCACCGTATATAGCGAGAGTGCAGGCCGGCTCACTCTACCGCCTAGTATGCCCACTTCACACCTCTCCATGACCTCTTGTCTGGAAAAGTTACAATATGAAAACCAAACTGCTAAAAAACACATAGGGACAGATTTACTTACCCGGTCCATTCGCAATCCAGCGGCGCGTTCTCTGCGGTGGATTCGGGTCCGGCCGGGATTCATTAAGGCAGTTCCTCCGACGTTCACCAGTGGGCGCTGCTGCGCTGAAGAGCATCGGAACGCACTCAAGTTCACCGGCCCATTCCTAGTGAAGGTAAGTGCAAGCTCCGCGACACTTTATTATTTTTTTTAAATGCGGCGGTTTTTCCGAATCCGTCGGGTTTTTGTTCGGCCACGTCCCCCATATTCCGTTGCGTGCATGCCGGCGCCGATGCACCACAATCCGATCGCATATGCCAAAATCCCGGGGAAATTCAGGGGAAATGCCCGAAAACGGAAATATTTGGGGTAACATGCGTCGGGAAAACGCGAAATCGCGCCCTTAATCCCCTATGGACGGCAGGGTTTTGTTTGTTCTCATTTCTCGCTCATCCCCTTCACAAAAATCCATAACTTTTTCATTTTACTGTCCAGACCTGAGTGAGGGTTTATTTTGTGCGTAACAAATTTACTTTCCGTTGTAATGTTATTTATTTACATGCCTGTACTGCGAAGCTGGAAAAAAAAATTCCAAATGTGGAAAAAATTGAAAAAAAAAATGCACGTTCTTGTGGATTCAGTTTTTACGACTCTTTCACTCTTCGCTCCAAATAACATGCCTACTTTATTCTTGGTTCGGTACGATCGCTTGTGATACCAAATTTCTACAGGTTTTATTGTGTTTTAATTACATTTCAAAAATTTAACGAATGTGTAAAAAAAGAAAAAAAAATTTGCGATCTTCTGACGCTAATAACTTTTCATACTTTGGCGCAACAGAGATGTGTGAGGGGTCATTTTTTGCAAAATGAACGATGTTTGCATTGCCTACCACATTTTGAGGTCTGTGCGACATTTTTATCATTTTTTATTCCATTTTTTATGTTATGTAAAAAGGTGTAAAAGTCGCATTTCGGACATTTGGGCGCCATTTCCCGCTTCCGAGGTCACCGCTGACCGTAACCGTTTTTATATTTTGATAGATCGGGCATTTTGGGAGGCGGTGATACCTAATGTGTTTGTGATTTTTACTGTTTATTATGTTTTATATAAGTTCTAGCGAAAGGGTGGTGATTTGAATTTTTAATATTTTATAAATTTTTTTCTTTTTTAAACTTTTTTTTTTCTTTTTTTTTTTTTCACTATTTTTTAGACCATCTAGGGTACATTAACCCTAGATTGTCAGATCGTTCCTACCATATACTGCAATACTTCTGTATTGCAATATATGGCATTTTGCAGCTCATTCATTACAATGAGCCACTGGCTCATTGTAACGAATCTGCAGAAGCCATTCAGACTCGGGTCAAACGAAGACCCGAGGCTACCATGGCAACCGATCGCCGCCCCCCCGACGCGACGATCGTATTAAAGATGGCGGCGCCCGCGCTCTGCCGTCTTTTAAATGCCCGCGGCGACTTTGCCAGCGGCAATGAAAGGGTTAATAGGCGCGATCGGTGCAAGCACCGACCGTGGTTATTAGCGGTGGGGGTTTGCTGCAATATGCAGCCCCTGAGCCCTCTTCATACATTTACTGTACCTCTGCGCCGTAGCGTTAAGGGGTTAGTAAATGACCCCCAAAGAGAATAGTAATGGCTAAACACAATACATAAACAAAAGAAATAACAGAAAAAAAGCACCAAAAGCCAGAGATAATGACAGTAAGGCTGCATTCACACAACCACGGCTGGGTGAAGAATGGGGGAGCACTCCTCACCCCTCCCCTCTCCTTAGAAAGCCAATCGGCAAATTAGGCAGAAAGTAGGACATGTCCTATATTTTGCCGTGAGACACACTGGGGTAGATTTATCAAGTGTCTGAAAGTCAGAATATTTCTAGTTGCCCATGGCAACCAATCACAGCACTGGTAAAATAAAAGCTGAGCTGTGATTGGTTGCCATGGGCAGCTAGAAATATTCTGACTTTCAGACACTTGATAAATCTTCCCCAGTGTGCCACACTGTGAACTGGTGCCATAGGACCGTATGGTGGCGTGAGTTTGGGGAGCATTGGCACAAAATTGTGTAATAAAAAACTCTACCAGTTTGTTGTCAAGCAGTTGAAACAGCTTTTAGGGATCATGTTTCTTCATGAACAACAGCTTTTGGTGGTGTGATTCAAGTTGTGATCCAGAAAATCAACTTTGAAGTGAGATGTAAATTGATTTGATGATGTCAAGGAGGCGGAGAGTTTAACACTGAAGTCAAGCTCTCCCTGCCTCTCAACGAATTTGAAACTCCAATTGTCACTGGGACAAAAAGAAATTTTGTCTGGATCTACAATTATCAAATATACAGTTTCGGCTTACATACAAATTCGACTTAAGAACAAACCTCCGCAACCTATCCTTTACATAACTGCCTGTAATCAGAAAAAAGGAAGCAGCACATGGATATATACCATATATACTCGAGTATAAGCCTAGTTTTTCAGCACAAAAAAAATGTGCTGAAAACCCAAACTCGGCTTGTACTCGAGTAAAAAAAATATAGGTTTTACCAAGTTTTTGTGGTAAAATTTAGGGAAACCTAGGACTTATACTTGGGTTGGCTTATACTCGAGTATATACGGTATATATAGTAATTATTATATGTATTATACATATAAAAATCTGTATGTATTATAGTATACAAAGCTTGTACATAAAAAAATATAAAAACAACAACAAAAATACCCAAGAAAAAAAATTTGCAAAAAACAAAATGTGGGTGGAGTAGTAGTATTATTCTGAGTAGATTTAGCAAGCAGTGGACCAGTGTTTCTGTAACTTTTTTTCAGCGATTTCTCTCACGTCACGTAAGAGAAAGTCCATTCAGTACACACAAGGTCCAGGAACCGCTCTTCACGGGACGCTGCTCAGAGGCATCCAGCCATTGTAGAGCGGCTCTTAGAGCATCATAAAAATGAGGCAACCTTGTAACGGAAGTCCCCATGGAGCTTTTCAACTCTGCCTTACGACTATGATACGTAAAGTAGATTTTTAAGGATTTTCACATGGTTGATATATTATATGCTTATATTTCACTTTTAAAGGGACATGTATGCTGTAGATGACAAAGATAAATGGTTTAACGATACGGAGAATGAATGGAGCACAGATCGGGGATTTACCAAACACCTGGCGCATGGGGGAACACGGTTAAAAAAGAACGAAAGTGGTATTATATTCATCACGACATAAACCTAATAACATGTACAACATAAACCTATAGACCGTAACACATTAACCTATATAAACCATGTACAAACATTAACCCTATAGCCCGTACTACATAACCTATATAAAAAACATGACAAACAGTACCCTATTAGACCGTACTACATAAACCTATATAAACATATAACAAACATTAACCCATAAAAGACCTACTTTAAATAACCTATTAAACAGCTACAACAAAAACCCCTATAGACCGTACTACATAAAACTATATAACAGACCACAATAAACCCTTTATAGGGACCGTACTACATACCCATATAAACATATACAAACATTACCATCGACCGTACTACATAAACCCATTATAACATGTAACAAAACAAAAAAACCCTATAGACGTACCCATAAAACGATATAAACATGTACAAAAACATTACCCTATAAAGGACCCACTACATAACCTATATAACATATACAACATTACCTTAATTAGGACCGTTGATTAATTACATAATAACCTCTATAACATATACAACATAACCCATAATATAAAAGGACCCCAACTCATAACCTATATACACATAACAACATAACCTATAGAACCGTACTACAAACTATTATAAACAGGTACAAACCATAAACCCTATAGGGACCGTTACTACATAAAAAAACCTATTAAAACATATACACTTACCCTATAGGGACCGTTACTACATACCTATATAAAAAAAAAATGTACAACATTACCCTATAGACCGTTACCTACATTAAACCTATACATGTACAACCATAAAACCCTATAAAGACCCTACTACATAACCTATATAACATATACAACATTAACCCTATAGACCGTATTACATAACCTATTATAAACCTATACAACATTAAACCCTATAAGAACACCGACCTACAATAAACCTATATAACATATACAACATTACCCTATAGACCGTACTACATAAACTATATAACATATACAACATTTACCTAAAAAGGATGTACTACATAACCTTGTATAAAAAAAACATATACAAACATTACACCTATAGGGACCGTACTAACATAAACCTATATAACACGTACCTAACCCTTTTATATAGACCATACTACATAACCTATATAAACATATACAACATAACCCTATAGACCGAGTAGATGGCGACACTATTGGCCCTGGTGCCAGAGGTGGGCACGCAGAGGCCCTTTCGTTGGTGGGGGCACTTCAGGGCCATCCACCAGAGATGATTTCCAGATATTCTTCCTGCCGGTCACAGACAGGCCCAGGAACTTGCTGTGCACAGGAGCTTATAATTAAAGTGACAGGGCCCACTGGGGACTAGTTACTGCTATTGGTGGTCCTCAGGTTTGTCGGTAGTCAATGGAAAACTGTGACAGAGCAAGGGTAGTTTATAAAATCACAAAAATTACATTTCTGTGTTGGCCACTTGCGATTAAAATAAAAATAAGCTGGGTCTTGTTGTAGGTTTGAGCCTTCGGTCTCTACTAAAAGGTTTGCCATCACTGCTATAGGGACGTATACATAAAACCTTATATAACATGTTTTACAAAACATACCTTATAGACGTACACATAAAACTATATAACATGTACAAACATAACCCTATAAAGACCCTACTACATAACCCTATATAACATATACAACATAAACCCTATAGACCGTACTACATAAACCTATATAACATATACAACATTACCCTATAAGCCATACTTCCATAAACCATAAACATATAACAACATAACCCTATAGACCGTACTAACATAACTATATAAAAAAACATGGACAACATAACCTATAACGGACCTACTAAACATAAAAACTATAGAAAATATAACAACATCCCATAACCCGATAGGACCGTTACTACATAAACCTATATAAAAAACATATACAAAACAATTACCCTACGGACCATTTACTCCCAGAAAACTTATAAAACTTATACAAAACATAACCCTATTAGAACCGTACTACATAACCCTATATAAAAATATACAAACCATAACCCTATTAGACCAGTACTACATAAACCTCTATAACATCTATACAAACAGTACCCTATATAACGGACACCTACTACATAAAACCAATCTAACATGTACAACATAACCTATAGACCCTACTAACAGAACCTATATAAAAACATTATACAACACAAAAAAAAACCCTATAGACCGTACTACTAACCCTATATAAACATGTACAACATTACCCTATTAAAAAGAAACCTACTACATACACATATATAAATAACAACATACCCTATAGACCGTACTACATAAAACCTATATAAAACCATATACACAAACCCTATAGGGACGTACTAACATTAACTATATAAAACATATACAACCACTAAACCTATAAGAACCGTACTTACATAACCTAAATAAAACATATACAACCAATAACCTAATAGACGTACTACATAAACCTATATAAACATATACAAAACATTACCCTATTATTAAAGACTGTACTACATAACCTATATAACATATACACATTACCCTATAGACCCATACTCTAAAACCTATATAAACATGTACAAACATTACCTATAAAGGACCCTACTAACATAAAACCTATATAAAACATATAACAAACAAAACCCTATAGGACCGACTACAGAGACCTATATAAACATAATACACAGTTACCCTTATCGATTCCGTACGTTTTAATCATATTATGTTGTTCCGGTTATGAGTTAAGGCATTGTTTTAACAACTATTGGAATCCCTATAGACCGTACGAACAGAACCCTATTATAAACACGTACATACACCTATAAAAGACCCTACTACATTACAACCTATATAACATATTTACAAACCATAACCTATAGGGACCAAGTTGGATGGCGAAAACCTATGGCACTGGTGCCCAGGGTGGCACAACTTTCAGAGGGCCCTTTTCTGTGGGCAACTCAGTCCATCACCAGAGATGATTCCAGATTGATCTTCCTGCGTAGTCCCAGGACAGCCCGGACTTGCTGTGCACCAGAGGCTTATATTAAAAGTGACAGCCCTACTTTGGGACTATTACTGTTTTACGCTTTTTGGTGTCCTCAGGGGCTGGTATCAATTGAAACAATTGTGGACACGAGGCAGGGAGTGAGTATAAAATCACTAAAATTTACATTATGTGGTTTGGCACACTTTGCGATTAAAATAAGCGGGGTCTTTGTTGTAGTTTTGAGCACTCGGTCTCAAAAGGTTTGCCCATCACTGCCATAAACAGTAACTACATAAAACCTATATAACATATACAAAATAAACCCTATAGACAGTACTAAATAACCTATATACATATACAAATAAACCCTATAGACCGTTTACTACAATAACTATATAAACATGTACAAACATTCCCTATAAGACCGAATACTACTACATAACTATATAAAACATATAACCAAACCATAAACCCTATAGGGCCGGATACTAACATTAAAAACCTATATAAAACATAACAAACATTACACTATAGGACCATACTTCCATAACATATAACATTATACACATAACCCTATAGACCGTACTACATAACCTATATAACATATACAACATAACCCTATAAGAACCGTGAGCACATAAAACCTATATAACATGTACAAATCATTACCCTATTAATAAAGGGACCCTTATACATAACCTATATAACTGTACAACATAACCCCTATAAGACCCTACTCATAACCTATTATAAATATACAAACATTTACCTAATAGACCCGTAAACTACAGAAACATATTATAACATGCTTACACAATTACACCCCTATAAAGACCCTACTACAGAACCTATATAACATATACAACATTACCCTATAGACCGTACTACATAACCTATAACATATTATACAAAAACCTAAACCCTAGAGGACTACTACAGAAACTATAGAACATATACAACCATAACCTATAGGACCGTTACTACATAAAACCTAAAACATAAAAAATTTACAACATAACCTATAGGGACCGTACTAACTAAAAACCCTATTATAAATAGTACAACATTACCCTATAAAGACTGTACTACATAACCTATATAACATATACAACATTACCCCTATAGGACATACTACATAACCTATATAACATGTTACAACATTACCCTATAAAGACCCTATACATAACCTATATAACATATACAAACATTGTACCCTATAGGGGGACGTACTACATAACCTAATATTAAACATAACAAACATAACCCTATAGACCGTACTACATAACCTATATAACATATACAACATAAACCTATAGACCGTACTACATAACCTATATAACATATACAACATAACCCTATAGACAGTATTACAGAAAACCTATATAAACATATACAACATTACCCTATAAAAAGACTGTACTACATAACCCTATATTAACATATTACAACATAACCCTATAGACCAGAGTGTATGGCGAAAACCTATGGCCAATGGTGCCAGAGGTGGCACTCAGAGCCCTTTATGTGGGGCAATTTTTTTTTTTTGTTCCGGGCCATCACCCGAAGATGATTCCCAGATAATTCTTCCTGCAAGTCCCAGACAGCCCAGAGGACTTGCTGTGCACAGAGGCTATTTAAAAGTAACAGCTGTACCTGGGACTATTTTTCTGCTTTATTGGTGCCTAGGTGAGGTATCAATGAAAAAACCTGTTTGAAAATGTGGACCGAGAAGGAGTATAATCACAAAATAAATTTCTGTAGTGGGCCACTTTGCGATTTTATAAATAAGCCGGGGGGTCTATGTTTGTGTTTGAGCCACTCGGTCTCCTGAAAAGGTTTGCCAATCACTGCTATAGGGACCGGTACTAATAAAAACCTATATAACCATGTACAACATTACCTTTAAAAGACCCTAACTACATAAACTATATAAACTATACATAACCTATAGACTGTACTTACATAACTATATAACACATGTTCACAAAAAATAAAACCCCTAAGACTGTACTGACATAAAAAACCTATATAAACATATACAAACATAACCCTATAGACCGGTACTACATAAACCTATATAAACATAATTACAACATTACGCCTTATAGACCGTACTACAAAAAACCCTATATAACATGTACAACCATACGCTATAAAAGACACACTACATAAAACTATTATAACCATATACACCATTTACCTATAGGACCGTACTGACATAAAACCTAGATAACAGAACAACATACACCCTATAGGACCGTAATACATAAACCTATAAACACGTTTACCATAACCCTATTTAAAAGGCCACCTATACATAACTATATAAAACATATAACAACATAAACCTATATAGACCGTTTACTACAACAAACCTATATAAACATATACAACATAACCCTAGAGGACCGTTATACTAAAACCATTATAAACATATACAAGCATAAACCCTAAACTATACTACATAACATAAATACATATCAAAATCATAACCCTTTATAGACCGTATGACATAGAACCTAATAACCTTATACAACCCATTACCCATATAAAGACATGTTTACTTACATTTAAACCTATATAAAACATTACAACCATTACCCTAAAGGACCCGTACTACATTAAAACTATATAAACATATACAACAAACCCTATAGGACCGTACTACAAAACTTATATAACATATCCACAACCCACTACAGACACAAACATTACATATAAGCAAACCCTAGGGATATACATAACCTATATAACATAACAAACATACCGATAATAGACCGATACTACATCCATAACTATCAACTATGACAACATAATACCCTAAGAGATGTACTACTAAAAACCTATGATAACATATCACAACATAACCTAGAGAACGTACTACATAACTATATAACAACGTACATAAAACCCTATAAAACCCTATCACCATAATTACTATATAACATATACAAACATAAACCCTTTATAGACCGTACTCATAACAACCATATAACATATTACACAACATTTTACCCTATAAGACGTACTAATAAAACTATAAACATATACAGAGCATTACCTAGTAGGATCGTTACATAACATAACTATATTAACATATCCAACATTAACACATATAGACGTACTACAACTATATAAACATATACAAACATTAACCCTATAGGACGACTACATAACCTATATAACATATACAGCATAACCCTATAGACCCGATACTACATACATATAACATATAAACATACATATAGACGACAAATAACCTTTTATTCAAGAACCTAGATGTACTACATAAACCATATAAATATAAAACAGTTAACCTATAACCGTACTAATAACCATTACTATCGTACCACAACCCTATAACCTAAACATTTATACAAACAACTAACCTCTATAGGACCCGTACTACAAAAAACCTATAAAATATTAAGAAACACATACGTATCTAACACAAGTACAGCCGTATAGGCTGTACTACTACCTATAACATATATAACATAACCTAACTATACAAGACCTATTAGTATTACCAACGTACTACTGACCTTATTTATAAACATATAACTACATGAGACCACTCATACCATATAACATATACCACCTATAGGAGCGTACTAACATAAACTATGGATTAACAATAATAACCCAAAGACACATACACTAACTATGAACAGGATACACAATAACCTATAGACGTACTATTATATAACTATGATAAACATCAACCTATAGACCGTACTACATAAACTAATATACAATAAAACATACCCTAAAAGAATAACCTCTATTAACATGAAAAAACCGTGATGTATAAAACCTTAAAGACAAACTATTAATGACGACAATAAACCCTTATAGACATCATACGACATAACCCTTAGCATCATAATATAAACAGGGTTCAACATACCTATAAGACCGATACTACATAAACCTAATTAAACATATACAAAACATACCTAAAGACCCGACTACATAACCTAATAATTCTTTACATATACAACATAACCCTATTAAGACCCACAATAAACCTATATACATATTACACAACATACCCTGAAGACCAGTAACTCCAATGAAACCTATAGTAACGTTTACAACATATAACCCTTATAAAGGAACCATTATCTACATAACCTATTATAACATATACACACTTACCACTAAAGACCGTAATACATAACATCAATAATAACATATAAAACATAACCACTATATAAAGACCCCTACATACCTATGATAACATACATATATACCTATGAGACAATCCATAAACCTATAGACGTTTACCATACATATAACACAATACTATACCTAATAACATTATACAAATAACATACCCAATGGGACCGTACTACATACAACTATATATAAAAATTAACTCAATTAAACCCTATATAAAGATGAGCTTATAACCCTACGTACACAAACCTATATAACATATTACAAGATCATATACCTAAGACCGTACTACATTAACCTATATTAACATGTACACATATCATATAGGCCCT
Organism: Engystomops pustulosus; assembly: GCA_019512145.1. Taxonomy (NCBI): domain Eukaryota; kingdom Metazoa; phylum Chordata; class Amphibia; order Anura; family Leptodactylidae; genus Engystomops; species Engystomops pustulosus. The sequence goes on along the minus strand of WNYA01001304.1, from coordinate 5,471 downwards.
CTACATAACCTATTACATACAACCATAAAGACACCCTATACATATAACATATCATGTACAAATTATACCCTATAAAAGACCATACTACAATGAACCTATATAACATATACACATTACACCACTAAAGGACCAATACGAACGAAACCTATATATAGATAAACAATTACCCTATGAGACCGTATAACATAAACCTATAAATATAAAATCTACAACCTATGAGACCGTCTTACTTACATTAACCTATGATAACAGAACAAAAAACCCTAGTGCAGACCTACTCCATACGATAGAAACTATTATAAACATGACAAATATACCTACTACAAACATATACATTGTAAAACACTACCCTATAAAACCCATCACTAACAAAACTATTAACCATACTAAATCCATATGGGACCGTTGACTACATATACCTATATATAACAAATACAACATAACCCTATGACCGACTACACACAACCTTATATATACATATTACAACATAACCTATTAGGACCGTATACATAACCTATATAACATGTACAACATTACCCTATAAATGACCCACGACTTACGCATAACACTATATAACATATACAACCAACCCTAAGTGACCGTATACATAACCTATTATAACAATGAAATTACCCTAAAGACCTACTACCATACCAACATATCAACAGACCTCTTAGAACCGGTACTAAATAAACCTTATACATATACAACTAACCCCTTATAACGGCCGTTACTAACTATATAACATATACAAACATAAAACGAGAGTACAAAACATAGAACCCTACTATATAAGAAACCCTAACTACATAAACATATTTAACACATATAAACATTTGAACCCTATAGACCCGTACTCCATAAACCTATTATAACGTTTACAAAACATACCCTATAATAAAGACCATACTACATAACCTGCTATACATATAGAAAACCATCCCCTTTCATTAAAGGGGGGACCGTACTACATTAACCTAATCAACATACTACCAACCATTCCCCAACTCTATCTCACAGCACATCCTTCCCCTCCCCCCTCTCTTCCACCCATCTACCCACACCTTTTACCCTATTATCTCCCGCCCCGTCCTCCCTCCCCTCTCTCCACCCTTCCCACCATTCCCCCCCCTACTCGGGACCGTCCTCCCTCCCCTCTAACCTATCCCACCTCCCCCTATCACGACCCTCCTCCATACCTCTATGAACCTATCCACACATACCCCTCTAGCCCGTTCCTCCATCACTATCTACCCTATGCATTTATGGGGAGGGCTGTTATAGGGTACTGTATATAATTAAAGTGGGAGGTTCCCTCTACAGGGGCAGATTTTTATTACGGTGGGGGGCTGTATATGGGGTTCTGTATAGTTCATTAGGTTGGTGTTTTATATATACCATATATACTCGAGTATAAGCCTAGTTTTTCAGCACAAAAAAAATGTGCTGAAAACCCCAACTCGGCTTATACTCGAGTAAAAAAATATAGGTTTTACCAGGTTTATATGGTAAAATTAGGGGCCTGGCTTATACTTGGGTCGGCTTATACTCGAGTATATACGGTAAGTTTATTAGGGTGGCACTATTTAAATTATTAGGGAGCTGTATTGTGTAGTTTGGGATATATAGTACTTAGGATTGTCGTGGACGGGAGAAATCGCGTTTCAGTTTTCGTTTCAGGCAGCAAAAAAAAACTAGAATCGGCCCGGAGTAGCAGTATAAACTTAATCACAGGAGATAGTGGTTACCCCGATGGTCTAGAATTTTTAAAGGATCAAATTTTTGCATAAAATTTGTTACACAGAAGCTATAAAATAGCTAAACATATTACATGGGGACAGTACCGAAACCAATCTTACTACATAGATACAGAACCAGAACCAATCTGACTTCTCCAGGACATGTATTCCGACCTCCCATTATAATCCATAAAAAAGTGATTTTTCGGTACTTCCCCTTTAAGTGATAGTAGTATATGTTCAGCCCTCAGTGCTGTGACCAATCCCATGTAAGTTATGAGGAAATGACATGACGTGTTATATGACTCCTGGGGACTCGAGGCTTTACTCGTCTTGCAGGAACTTCATCAGGTGAGTGACCCGGGACACGAGGGGCCATTATTTATCTTTAGACATGTCCTCCCCTAAATAATATCGCACCTGAGTGATAGAGAGCGACAGACACAAGAGATCAGCCCCTCCATGAAGTGTCAGATACTCACAGATCATATATAACACAAGAATATTATATACCGGCATACTGCCCAGGATATAGAGGAGCCCCAGGAGAGGTTCATATAGAGCAATATTATAGCTTTGTGGATTGTTGTACATAAACCGAGGCCGTTCATATCCCTTCACATCTGAACAGAGGCTGAGTGGACTTTGAATGATTGTGGAGCTGGTGAGATACTTACATCCTTTTATATTATAGTAGTTATATTCCTGTACATAGGGGGCAGTATTATAGTAGTTATATTCCTGTACACCCTATAGACCGTACTACATAACCTATATAACATGTACAACATTACCCTATAAAGACCCTACTACATAACCTATATAACACGTACATAACCTTATAAAGACCCTACTACATAACCTATATAACATACACAACATTACCCTATAAACACTACATAACACTATGGGGGGGATTTAAAGCTTGTACGCCAGAGTACAGGCCATGATTTAGTTGCAAACTCAGAAATTGGGACTACTCCGCCCACTTTTTCGGCTGGACAGGGACGCACAATAGGTTCAGTTCATTACCATGCCAGCCAATCCGGAGACTCTTGATAAATCTGGCAAGTTGTCCCGAAATATTTTAATCTCCAGAATTAGGAATATGTTATGAATATCTGTAAAATCTATATCCATCATATCTCACTATTTCTTTCCTCACTATTTCAGGGTCATCTGAGGGCGATCAGTCTGAAAAACCAAAATTCAGGCCTTGTCTGGAAAAAGTGGACACAACATTTCCGGTATTGGTTCATATTACTCTTCCATCTGTATTCTATTTTTTAATAATGTATATCTGTGATAGGTATTGTAGCTAAACCTGGGCAAAGAATGGATTGTTAGTCACGACTGTAACTAAGTGGCTTTCTGACGTAACCCTTGTATAATTTTCATAACTTAAAAGACATCTAACACCAGGATGAAGTATTGTAAACCCAGCACACTGACATGCTGGTGTGCACCCCCTTTGCCATGATCTGCTCATTTTTTAGCTTCTTATGCCCTTGGTTTTACAAAAAAAGAGGATTTTAAACTTATGCAAATGAGCCTGAGGGGCTTCAGGCTCCATAGGTTTTAATAAAACCTGGAGCCCCTCAGGCTGATTTGCATACATTTTAAAACCTTTTATTCTTAAAAACAAGGGCATAAGAAGCTTAAAGGACATCTACCACCAGAATCAAGATTGTAAACCAAGCACACTGATATACTGGTGTGTGCATCCTCTGGCAGGATCTTGTGTTCTTTAAGCTTCTTGTTTTTAAGAAAAAAAAGCTTTCAAATTATGCAAATGAGCTTGAGGGGCTCTTTTCTTCATTAGCACCTCAGGCTCATTTGTATAATTTTAAAAGGACATAGGAAGCTTAAAGAAGAGACGATGCTTCCAGAGAAGAGCAGATGCTTTCCAGAGGGGACGCACACCAGTATGTCAGTGTGCTTGGTTTACAGTCCTTCATCCTAGTGGTAGATTTCCTTTAAAATTCCTTGGCTGCAAAATTAAATTGGTATCAGATTCCCAACCTACAATATTATGTACAGTACATAATACAATACTCAACATAAAATCTGACCTATCAAACATTTTCTAGTAGACTTCTTGCTGTCTTGTTTGTAAAATATGATTTTTTAACTTTTTTTTTAGGTTAAAATTCAGAGGCCTGAAGTCTCGCAAGCTTAATACATCAACATGGCTAACACAAAAAAAGTGATCACCTCTGGAGAAACGTTCCCGAAACCCAAAAGACATTTTGAAGTAGTGGAGCTCAACTCATCAAGTTACATAATTGAGGATTCATGAAAAATACAACAACGTCTAGTAGAGTTTTTTTGTAGATTTTGTGAGTCAAATACTTCCAAAAAAACTATTTTTTCCAATAAAATTGTGCGTTGTACTCCATGCCCATTCGCTCCGTGACAAATGGCCAATCTAGACTGATCGATCCACATCCAACTGACGGAGGAGGAGAGTTATTTCGTATTTTAGCCAATTTTTTTGTGCCCCTTTCTTCCATGGAACTTTTTAAAAATCTTGGCACGTTTGGAATGTGGCCTAAAAACAGGCAGGGTGGGTTAAACTGGCCAAACAAATTTACTGTAATTTGCACCAGGAAATGGTTTATAACAGCCGCTGACTTATATAGATTTGGGTTTCAGACACAGAAGCTGGTCTTAATGAATTACGAGGTACAAGATAGGTTCTGTAGGTTTGTTCTTAAGTTGAATTTGTATGTAAGTCGGAACTGCATACTTTATAATTGGAGCTCCAGGCAAAAGTTTTTGGGTTTCTGTGACAATTGGATTTAAAAAATGTGGGGTTGTCGTAAGAACAGTACAGTACAGTAAATTATCAACATCCAGAGGTCCGTTTGTAACTAGGGGTCGTCTGTAAGTTGGGTGTTCTTAAGTAGGGGACTTCCTGTATATATAATAAATTAAGTACAATTGTTGAGGTAAAATTGGCATCAATCTCAATAAATCTTCCCTTGTATGTGTCTTACTCATCCCCATGTCATGGACGCTCTCGCTCATGCAGTGGACCATTCACAAGATCTCAGGGGCCACTTGTGTTCAGACGAAAACTAAAAGAAGTTGAGTTCTTCATTTTACTGTTTCTTATATTTTATGATTGACACCAAACTTATTTGGAATTTTCACATTTAACAATTGTATATCATGTTCTGAGCATAAAGGTGAACTATTAAATTATACTGTTCCTCTTATTACGGTACAATCCATTTGTTTTGGTTATTAAATTGACATTGATTAAAAAAATTAGAGGTTGATTTGCACCGAATTGCCGAAAAGTCGGTTCGTATCTGCAGTCTAGATGACTGGAATAATAAGACTTAAAACATTCAGAAGAATCAAAAAATACAAAAATTCTAAATACTTAAAAATATTAAGAACCGAAAAGTCCTACTGTATATACTCGAGTATAAGCCGACCCAAGTATAAGCCGAGACCCCTAATTTTACCACAAAACCTGGGGAAACCTATTGACTCGAGTATAAGCCGAGGGTGGAAAATGCATTGGTCACAGCCTCCCCAGTATATAGCCTGACAGACAATGCCCCATAGAATATAGCCAGCACCTGCCCCCGCAAGTATATAGCTTGCCAGCCCATATCCCCCAGTATATGGCCAGCCGCCTGCCCCAGTATATAGCCACCCCCCTACCCCAGTATATAGCCAGCAGCGGGGGAAGCCGGAATGGTGAGTTTTGATATATAT
>WNYA01001303.1:18661-79632 GCA_019512145.1 Engystomops pustulosus | reverse complement strand
TCCTATATAAACAAGGCAAAGGTAGAATAGAAAGATCTGCAACAAACCGGATTGTGCTCTTAGTCCTACACTTGTAGCAGGGAAATGATCCGACAGCAGGCTATATTCTAGGACTCCACACACCTCAACGCTGAGAAAAGTGGATCGACTAGGGAGAATCCACATTCACACTCTCAATAAGACAGACTGTCGCTCACCTTCCCAGAAGAGGCAACTTATCTCTCACCACCCCAGATCTGCACAATAGGTGCACACATACTGCTATGTTTGCACTTTAACCCCTTAACGCCGAAGTCACTTTTCACCTTCTTGACACGGCCCATGTTTTCAAATCTGCCTCGTGTCACTATAAGTGGTTATAACTTCGGAACGCTTTAACATATCCAAGTGATTTTGAAATTGTTTTCTCGTGACACTTTGTACTTCATGTTAGTTGAAAAATCTTGGCAGTATGTTTTGCATTTATTTGGAAAAATCAGATATTTAGTGAAAAGTTGTAAAAATTCTCGATATTCAAAATATTCTACTTTTTCCACATAGTCATAACAGCAAAAAAACGTAATGACTAACATTCACCGAATGTCTTCTTTATGTCTCCGTGGTTTTTTAATGCATCCTATAATTTTTGTAGGAGGTTCTGGGACTTTGAACGTTAGGTGCGATTTTTCACATTTTCACAATCAAAAATCCTGCTACTGAGGGACCTGCTCAGGTTTCAAGTCACTTTGAGAGGCCTAAATAAAAGTAAAACCCAATAACTTACCCCATTATAGAAACTACACCCCTCAACGTACAAAAAAACTCTTTTATTATTTTACAGGGTTAAAAGAAAATCAGATGCAATTTTGAATTTTTTTTTTTTTTTTGTTAAATGAATGTGTTTTTCATAAAATACAAACAGTCTCAGTGGATAAAATACCAAAACGCTCCACAAAGTTTGATACCGAATCTCTCCCGAGTGTAACAATCCCCCATATGTGGTAATGACCCGCTGTATGGGCACACACCAGGGCATGGAGGGGAAGCTATGCAATTCAAAGCAGATTATGCAGTGTCATTTAAAAACGGCTATACAATCTTTATTGTTTTGGAAATTTGGACATATAAGGGCTTATTTACTAAGGGTCCCGCAGCCGCATTTCCGTTGCGTTTTCAATGTTTTCGGGGAGCATGCAGCTGGGACAGTTATTTAGCACACAATCGGAATTAGTCACAATCGCACTGGCTTCCAAATCAGGGGGCGGGCCGACGGACGTTCTGACGGATTCGGACAAACCGCAGGATTTACCTTAAAAATTGTGTTGCATGCGAAGCACTACATGCACAGGGAAGAGAAAAAAGGGAACTCTGGTGGACCTGAGTGGGAAAGCGAAACATCCGGCAAATCGGGCGCACAATCTTCTTGAATTGAGTGCATCATCATCAGTGTAGTGTAGTAAACTTTTATTTTTTATTTTTTGACAGGTTGGCTTGATCAAGCAATGTTTTACTTGCTCCCCCGATAAACTCCACTGGGTGGTCCGATTCCCATGGTATTCCCTTTACATGCCGCGCTCAAGTATGACCGTGGTATGTAAGGGGTTAACACCTGTGATCAGAGGAATCTCCAATTGTGGGTGTTATAGGCAGTTGTCAGCTATGATATACAGCTGACACCCAAAGCTTCTGGTGCCGGCTACATTAACAAGCCGGCTCCAGAAGCTTGACGTAATAGTATTGTAAAATGCGGGGAACGCACCGCCCGCCATGCAGTACTATTTCGTCAAATGTTGTGAAAATATGAAGTTGGAGGTTATTTTGGACGATCTCCATGGAATTATTATTCCTAATTATCCACCTACAAAAACCTCTAAGAAATAATATGTGCTGCTCAAACCGCCAAAAGGCAAAAGAATTATACACCAAGAAAGGATAAGGTCACATAAACAACGTCCAACAACTGTGTCTAAATATTCAATACTTTAATACATAATCAGCAATATAGAAAAAAATAACATGGAGAACAAGTCTGAGTATGATATAAATGACTGACTCTAAGGAAAGAAGTGGGGAGACAGTAAGCTCCACATCGTGAAACAGTAGCCCAAAAAGATCAACATATGATTAGGTCAATCAGTAAATATATAAATGGGCAAAATACCAGTTATAATGCGCCCCATGAATACACCCTGCTACACACCATCTGTCACTCTGCAAACCTCATAGCGGAAAAAGAAAACCCAGGAACCAAGCAAAAATGTAAAATTATTGTGAATGTACTAAGAAAAGGTAAAAGTATGTATCTAATATAAATACATTGGGGGAGATTTATAAACCCACTTGTGAAACAATTCTGGTGGTTTTGCGTCTAAAATGCCTTACACCACAGTTATCAAGGCTTGTAGACCTTTTTTTGGCACTTACCCAACTTGTCCGATTAAGGGGGGCGTGACCTTCAAGAAAGTGATGTGGTTTACAGGAAATCGTCCTGGCGCACAGTTTAGACCAACAAAGGTTTTCAGATTAGTATGCCACAGAAACCATATTTACAGGTGCTAAAGAACTGAAGATATGGGCTTCTGAAGAAACACACCTCTGTGACCACTAAACTTTTATGTGAAATGGGATGAGAAGAGTTATACTTGACTGACTGATGGGGCTTTTTTATACAGTTCGACGGGGCAAAAACACATAAAAGAGGGAACTCTAGAAAGGACATTTCATCCCTGACCTGAAGGGGGTAGTAGTTTAGTGGGGTAGAATCCTTTTTATCAGTTTGGACATCAGGTCATAATTTGCTATATATTGTCAACGTGGGTATTGGTTTGAGTGTTGGGTAATTAAATAATAACATTTTTATTTTATTTAAAAAGTCTTAATAGTATCATAGTATATAAAGATGGAAAAAGACTCAAATACAACAAGTACAACCTTAAATTAATCTAAATTTTATTCCCCATAACCTGTGATATTTTTGATTTTCAAAAAGCATCCAAGCCTTTCCTTACCATGTACAAAGAGTCCACTATAACAACCTTCTGCGACAGAGAGTTCCATAGTCTCACTGCTCTTACAGTAAAGAATCCTTGTATATAACAATGTTAGAATTGTCTCTCCTCTAGGTGTAGAGAATGCCCCTGTAGTTTCACACAATATTTCGGGGATTTCACAATGGAAATACACAGTATTGTTTAAACATGATGTATATGCAATGTTGCTGGAAAAAACGGTAACAACCTTTCTTCAGTATACAAGTAGTGGTCATAAAATAGTGGGTGATCCAAAAAACAGGATATAACAAAATATAGAGTGGGTCAATAAAATTCATAAAATACATAAAATTCATAAGTGATACATAGAAATTCTTCTTTTTTATAAAATAGCAATATAAAGCTAGACTTATTGAAGACGGTTATTAAATCATCACTAAATAATAAGTTATAGATTATAGATTAAAAATTAAAATCTTTGAAAGTAAAGTCAAATCCGAACGGTTGGACCAGAACATAGTTCTAACCTCTCTGTGCTAGGAGGATGTATGCAGACTTTTAACTGATTGCTATAGAAGAGAGATGTTGTATGTTAGGGGCGTCCGATAAAGGGGATATGTGGTGGTGAGACATAAAATGTAAAAGGGACTAACCTCTTGTGCTGAAGTTTGGTGGGGACATCTAAGCCTCAGAGGACCTATATTTAAAATGACCCCGTGAGACTGAAACGTAAAGAAGTCCGTCATGAGTAAAGCGTCACCGTAATGTGGGAAGTAAAGGCTAATGAGAACTTACTCAGTATCTTGTCTGTTCCTGCCGGCAGCAGCTGGGTGAATGATCGCTGCTGGTGGTGCGAGCCGGCTTTAAATAGCATTGGGGGGAAGGCGCATGCGCAATGCGATCAAAATGTACTGCGCGTGCGCCACAATTCGGGACTTGTACGTGGAGAAGGGTAAAGCAGAGATTCGGGGAATGTTGCGAGGCGGAATGTCCAAAGATATAGATAAGATGGAGAACCTCTATGGAGATGGAAGAACCTCCACTCCTCTAGATGTAGAGGATGCTGCCTGTCTATGATGATGGTAGCTTGTTCCTCTCCTGTATATGACCCCGCAGTCCTTGACCCCCTCACGTGGCTTGTATCCCTCCGCATCCTGTAATATACCACCCCCACCCCGATAACCCCCCTCACGTGGCTTGTGTCCTCCCTGTATATAACCCGCAAGATGCTTGTATCTTCCTGTTATAAACCACCCCTCACTGGCTTTTTAATCCCCGCCTGCATATCAACCCCCTCACATGCCTTTTTTGTGTCCACTCCTGCATACTAACCCTCTTCACGGTGGCTTGTCTCCTCTCCTTTATGATAAACCAACCTCCTCACGATGCATTGTGTCCGCGTCCTTATAGAACCCTCACATGGCTTGTAACCTCTCCTGTTAGAACCCCTCACATGGCTTGTATCCTCCTCAACTCCTGTATATAACCCTCACCAATGGCTGTGTCCTCTCCCGTCCTTATAAATAACCACAACCCCTCATATGGCTTGTACCCACCCCGCTTCCTGGTATTTTTATATAACCCCCACTGGCTTGTATCCTTCCTCATGTTATATACCCCCCTCACATGGCTTTGTATCCTCTCCTGTATAATAACCCCTCACATGGCTTGTCTCCTCTCCTGTAATAACAAACCCCTCACCTGTCTTGTGTTTGTCCCTCTCGTCCTGTATATAACCCCCTCACATGGCTTGTAATCCTTCTCCTGTATAATTATAACCTCTCCTCTCACGTGGCTTTTGTCCTCTCCTTTATATAACCACCACCCCATACCCCCCCCCTCCAACTGGCTTTGTTGCACTTGTTTCCTCCTTTCCATTTCCGCCTCTCCTTTAATATCACCACCTCCTCTCCTTGGCTTGTAAATCCTCTCCGGTATAAACCTCCACATTGCTTGTATCCTCTCTGTATAAACCCCTCACATGCGTCTGGTCCACTCCTGTATTACTTTCCCACCATGGCTTGTCCACCACCTCTTTATAACACTCACCCCTCACATGGCGTTTGCCTCTCCTGTATATACCCCTCCACATGGCTTTTGTCCTCTCCTTTATATGCACCCTCACGGGCTTGTTCCTCTCCGTAATGACCCTCACCATGTCTTTTTAACAGTAAGTTCAAGTGAAAAGGCTCACGTAGAGTTTTAATATTGATGATATGGAAGATAATACCGATGGAGAGAGTATAGATTGAAGGTTTATGCGGGGGCCGGCATGGAGATGAAGGAGGGGTCCTCTCACGAGGGAGCTTTATATAACCCTCATATGGCTTGTGTCTGTATATACCCCCGCACATGGCTTGTGTCCTCTCCTGTATATAACCCCCTCACTGCTTGTATCATCTCCTGTGTATTCCCCCCTCACAATGGCTTGTTCCTCTCCTGTATATAACCTCTCACATGGCTTTGGTCTTCCTGTATATAAACCTCTCACATGCTTGTGTCCCTCTCCTTTTATACCCCCTCACATGCTTGTGTCTCTCCTGTATTTAACCCCCTCACGTGCTTGTGTCCTCGCCTGTATAGCACCCCTCACCTGGCTTGTGTCCTCTCCTGTCTATAGCCCCCTCCAGGGCTTGTGTCTTCTCCTATATAACCCCCTCACCGTGCTTTTGTCCCTCTCCTGGCTACAAAACCCCATCACATGGCTTGTAACACCTCCGTATATAACCCCTCACATGGCTTGTTTCCTCTCCTGTATATAACCCCTCACATGGCTTGTATCCTCTCCCCATCCTGTCTATTAACCCCTCACACAGGTTATCCTCTTCCTTTATATAACCCCCTCACGTGCTTGTTTCCATGGATATTGCAACTTTGAACAAAATGTCTCAAAAAAGCCACCAGTTGCGCCTGCCAGTGTAAAAACCGAACATTATCACAGCAAAAAGACATTATCATACATAAGGCGCAAAGAACCTCCATATATCTCAAAGCTGACACCGAGGGAAAAAAAAAAACCTAAGAATTAACATATCCCCCAATGAGTGCATTTTTAATGCCACGATTTTTGCCGACAGATAATCCTTGGCTAAATCAATCCTCACAGAAAGGAATGTTTTTCTAATGTTAACTAACAAACACCTGGAAAGTTGAGAATTATTGCCGTTCTTCTTTTTTGACAATCTCCCCACCCCAACCACTGATATTTGCTGAGCACCTGGCACAAGTTGTGGCAATGTGCCTACAGTGCCTCCGCATGGCAATGCCTGTAGTACATTTAGCAGATTCGCGGACATTCCACCATTCTTGAGCTGTTTCGCTAAAGATGTCTAACAAAACAAGTCTTCCCCAACCCAGTTTCTAATATCCTGGGATATCATTAATTGTTTTCGACTTTGAATCGCTTCCAAGTTTACAAATCAACATTGTAAAAATGAAAACCTCCCTAATGAGATCATACGTTTTGTTGTTAATTCTCCTCAGTGATTACGCTATAAAAAGTTTGTAACACCAGTGGGGGACCAGGTTTTACTGTCTGGTCTACATTTAAGCCGCTTATAATACCCGGTCAATAATGCCATGCCAAAGAATGTGTAATCTTTCTGAGTCACAGACTTTATTTAATTAAGTGTGTCAATTTAAGCCTCTTTGTTATCTATGTTATAGTGGGATTCTAAATCCCCCATATTTTAAACTGCTCATAATCACTGAACCTGCATACATCGTAATCATACCCCGTATAATAGTCCCGACATGAAATCTCTTCGCTGTATTATCATTTAAGCAAGTTACGGGGCCAGATGCCACAATTCTACTGTAGTACGGCAGATGTTTCAGTGGCTTATTTGAAATAGAATCAATGGAATATTTTCATACCAGTTTCGTTGGGACATGTTGCCTAGAGGACAACCGCACATCAAAACAATGATCCAACTTTGAAGACCTCTTAAAAGAAAGACAAAAACTAATTTCATCAGTGAGGCCCATATGACATCTGAAATTGAGAGAACTCGATTTCACTTAACTTGAGATCATTGATTCTGGGGGGGGGCAAACAGACAGGTGTCTTGGAAGGGGTCAGCTTATCTGGATTTTTAGAGATTTTTAGACAGCAGAAAAAGGGATCTAACAAATGTTGAAAAGCACCAATGTGTACAGGCTAATACCACTTGTCCACGATGGTGTTCTTCTATCCAGTGGTTTGAACTTTGGGAAAAAGTTGTCCAAAAACTAATAAAGATTAGGAAACGTCGTATAGTATAGGTCCTCAAGACTTACTTAGGAGTGCTCAATTTTCCTTGAAGGTGCTGTTGTGCCTGTTCAGATCTGAAAGATTCTGCAACTACAGACACAACAACCACAGGAGCCCTTGGGTGTATAAGCCTTCTGAAAGTCCACACAGGGTTACATATCCCCACCAATGCCGCAACTACTTTGAAATTACTTATGACTGTTCGTACTGTTTATAAATGCTGCTCTTGGCTCTACTTGCTCTGGATCCACGGAGAAATAATTGGGCCAGGAGCAACAGCTGAGTGAGGAGTCTCTCATTCTCATTCTTAACGACGCTTGTCCATTATAGTTGAGTTGTCTTACTGGGGTCCCTCCAAAATATTTATTTCCTTTCCTGTGTCCTGGTCTGGGATCTTCCTGACTGTAAATTCTGGTGTGTGTTCAGATGAGTATTATTGTCTTATAGTAGGGTTTGTCTGATCTAGGCTCCCTGATGATTGTTTGTCTGAGTGAGTGGGAATCATCTTTATCTGCATTAATTATTTCAATTAGCAGTAACAACCAGATCCCGAGACTAAGACAATATCATAAAATGTTGTCTGGTCTGGGGTCTAGAATTTTCTCTTCGCCGAGATTATTCGCTTGAGGTTTATTAGTAACAAAAATGACCAGACCGGGTATCACACACGCCATCGATTTAGGGATACAAAGTTTCCCCTCCCCTTTTCAAGTGAATCAGTTTCCGTTGGGTCGATCATATGATGCAAAGGGCATATGTAATGTACAAAGAAGTTATTATTTTCAAGCACTAGGTAAGGGTGGCTAAACAATAAGTAAACAATTAAATAATAGGTCAATAAAGTTACTACTAAGGGCTAACTAAAGTAATAGTAAAGCAATAAAAAGAACCATAAATAGCCAATCTATGGGTAAAAAGGTTGGTCCAATGAATGACTTCAACAATACAATAGATAAAGATATACACAAAACACACAGATTACATAATAAATACCTAAAGCCTATCTCATATTTAGGATAATTCACATATAACTTAGTGATAAAAATGTTATATTTGTCTGAAATACATCTATAGACTGATAGAATAGGCAAGGCTATGAACCACAAGAAATCACTAATAGTTACTAATATCTAATAGCAAATGGACCTAAAAAGTAGTAATGGTCCATAGTACATACATTCCTATATTCCATAACCTGGGATATGGTTATACCACAATTTTGGGGGTATATATTAATTTTTTTTAAAAAAATTGCTAAACAGGCAGTCCCCCGGTTACAGACATAGATAGGTCATTAGGTTTGTTCTTAAGTTGAAATGTTGTAGGCAAGTCGAGAACTGATAATTTTATCATGTACTCTCCGCCCTCAAAATATGTTTTGGTCTCTGTACAAGTTAATTTTTAAAAAATTAAAACTTAACTTTGGGTTATCATAAGAACCATATTATCAATAACGCTGCATTACAGACACCTGTTTATAACTGTTACCACAACACCTCCTGATTACTTGTAGCCCTAGGCCAACAAGTACAGTAATTAACCACATTCATAGGTTCTTTGTAACTTAGGTTGTAGAGGTGTCAAAGTTAAGATCGGTGTTCTTAGAAGTAGGTTACTACGCCCGCCTGTAATGTAATATTAGGACAATAGCTGCTCATATTGAATATGTATATATACGGGAGCATTAGATGATTCGGTTAAAGAATACACCAGTAAACAAAATGGGTAAGTAACTTGCTGTGATGTGAAGGGAATGTGGAAGTAGTCATGTATTTTATCCTCTGGTTTTGGCTTTTCCTTCCTAGTTCGTGGGAGTCCGTCCTAGAAGTGTCAGCAGTAGGGCGCCATCAACAGGTAAAAGAATGGGGCGTTTCTGAGGTTTGGGATGGTTGAGGTTCCCCCCCGCTGGTTGATCGCATGCGCCATATCGTTCCGGGATCCAAAAACATGGCGTCTTCCCTGCAAGTGCGGGCATCAATATTTTAAGAGATATAAATCGGACAGGTATAATTAGGATCTGACGGCGCTATGATTATAATGATTGACGGGGCGAAGTTTCTAATTAGTGGGAAGGTCCATCACCGCGTGTTCCAAGCTGCAGCTAGCCTTGGTTGTTTTCCGACGGCTTCTTCAAAAAGATGGCTGGTCTCAATGGACCCTGCACCCTTGGTTGATGGTTCTTCCACTTCTCCACGTGACGACATCAGGGATGGCCGATCAGTTGCCATTACAAAGCCTCAAGTTCTAGATTCGAAAATCCTCATATACTGACTCTGTCGTTGGCAGTAATAGTAGTAATCATCAGACAACTAGGGTTATAGTACCACCCTAGGGGGTCTGCCAAAAGTAAAAAAAAAAAAAGTCATATAAATACAGTAAAAACCAAAACACAACAATTAAATTCACATTGTTTTTCTGCTCTTCCAAGCTGTCAAAATGTTGATACCCCAATTATCTTCATTTCTGGGATGTGTTGACCAAGGTGATACATATTGATTATGAACATCTGTTGTGTCATAGAAATGAGTTAGTGTGCTGGCTGGAAGCCCACATACTAATGAATGTGCTTAGTAACCTTCAACCTCTGGAACCCTTATTTGTGTAAGGAATAATTCATGAAATTCTTTGGCAATGTTGCAAGTTACTACTAACGTTAGAGTCATTCTCAGCTGAAAATTTCCCCTAATTTCAAAAAGGTCTTGTAAGATATGCGGTTAGGTTCACATATCCTGATAGCCCAGCATGAATGAAGCTTTCTCCCCACCTCTTCACTGAACATCTGAGAAAAACTAAATGTGATATATTCTTCTACAATGGCACATTCCCTTTACCTGTCCGAGGAGTTCCCCCAAAAGCAATGTTCCGCCGTGAAGATTAATGAAAATGCACTTTGCGCGATTCACTAAGAATCATTGCCCTGATTGCCTGAATGTTGTCCGCTTCCTCCTGGGTCGCTTTCCGTTCCCTCCTCCTTCCCTCCTCCTCCTCCTTCCCCCTCCATTCCATCCTTTCCCCTTCCTCCCCTCTCTAGCCGCCAGTTCAACCTTCTTCACCTTCTTCTTTCTCTTCTTCTTCCCGTGCTTGACTTGCAACACAAATTTAACTGTTACAACATCCCTCCCCAGTCCGAAATCTGTCGGGTCATATGACCGCACCGGCCCCCCTTTTTCTTTTTTCTGTCACATAAAGCAAAATCCCGAATCGCGGGGCGACACAATCCTCCCTCTTCTTATACCTTTCCCAAGCCTGCAATCAAATCCCTGGAAAACGTGAAGTCCGACTAAATCGATCCGGCGACCCTTAGTAAATAATGGCCCTCGGTATCCATTACCAGAGGTTGTGCAATGTTTTTCTCCCAAATTGCCATCTTGGGTTAACCCATTCATTTTAGATACTCAGACACAAGAGGTCAATGCGGCCAGCGTCACGTCCTTATCCCTATTATCTCCATGATCTCAGAAAAATTGCCTGTAAAATTTAGATAAAATTAGTCCTACTTTTCAAAGAGGGACACATCTAGAATTGCAATGTTTTCAGATGTGGTTGCAAAATACTGGAAGAGAAATTCCCCAAGAATATTAACTTTGAAAACTATAGAGTCCATCGCAGTTTTTTTAATTATTTTCTGAATGTAGATTCCCACCTAAAAATAAAAAATATCTTATAAACATCCCCACATCCGATAACCGGTGGGGGAAGCTTGCGGCCGAATAGATGTCCCCTCATCATGCTTGCAATGTGGCGCACATAGTCCATACATGGGAAAAGATGGGACCATGGCCATGTAGCTCTCTCTATGGAGATGGAAGTGGGTCACCCCCTGCCTCTCCATGGCTCCAGATGTAGTGTCTGGTCGGGCTTCTATCCCTTCGACATACGTTCCTGTAAATACAAGCCTTAGAAAAGTTCTCATTTGCCCTTTGAAATTTCCCCTAATGTGATTTAATGAAAATATTTTTTCTTTTTTTTCTTTTTCCCAGTCGGGTATCCATGTCCACGTTGCCACCAAACAGAGCCACATTAGGACTATTGTTAAAAGAAACCGGTTTTGAACAACAAGAGATAATTAATTTAGGGCAGGCCCCCCCAAATACAAAAATTAAAATTTGTTGTTGTGGATTAGAAACTTCACTTCTTGGGTGCTTCCTTCACAATTGTAGCAGACAGAAAAGAAGAGACCGCCAGGGACACAAACAGCGGGGGTAGAGGAGGTGGCAAAAATCCCCCATTGATCAATTAGAGAAACCTACTACAATGCCCAGGCCCTATGATTGGTCGACCATTCAGACACTTATGGATAAGAACTTTTCTTTCTTTCTTCTGCTCAAAAACAAAACCTCATCAAATGTTTGGGGATGCCCCTCACCAATTAAACGAATATTACTGTGTAGGAGGAAGGAGCGAAAAAAGGTGGGGAAAGCAAAAGATGGTCAATGGTCAAGAAATTTGAAAGGGGAAAGGGGGAGTGGTGATGGGGCAATCCCCGATTGTTTTCCGTATGTACAGGGGGAGACACCATGAATGACACCGGGGACTGGTGTCTGAATTAAACGCACCCACGGGATCGGAAGGGGTAAACTTTAACTTGTTATTTAATTGTTGCCACAGAACCATTTCCATCATTTTTCCATGGACTCGCAAAACCCCCTTCAACCTTTTTAATAAGAAAGATCATTTTCCCTGTCCACTATTCTATTCCCTTGTGAATCAGTCCAGCGCCACATGTTTTGTGTTATATGGTGACCCCAGTACGGTTCCTCTGCAAACCCCCACCACCTCACTGGGGAAAGGATTTGGACAACAACACAATGTCAGCGCGGCATATGCTGTTGAAAAGCCAACCGGGATTGAGGAGCCCTCTGTTTCTGCTGACTTGGCTCTCATCGCAGAACAGTTATTCTTGGTACAAAGACGTATAATTAGGAGTCCGGGGGCTCAGGCCTCTCCAATTTTCCCACACTGAATATCCTGTGAAACGCAGAAAGAAAGGGATGCAATGTGCTGGAATCTTGTACGGTGCTCTGGGACATGGTGCCTGCCACCCTATATCTCTCATTAGCAAGAAACAAGGGGGGGGGGGGGCCTAAAAAGCTCCTTTCAACCCCCCCCCCCCCCGTAGAAAAAACGTTGATTTCTTGTTCCGTGGCCAACTAACTGCACTTTTCCCCAGACTCAACAAGGGGTAAATAATTTCTAACCATTCAATATGTTACAAAATATCTAGGCGTGCATTGCGAGCTGCGGTGGTCCGCTGGCCGTTTGTTTTCCTCCAAGTAACAGGATGTTTAGATAACGGGCCTATGTATAAGATGTGCAAAAACAAGAGCAGCGCTTCCCGAAATGGGTAATAATGTCCCGTGATGTACTCTTTTCTGACTCGCTGTGACCTGCAGTTGGCGGAATAGATGACGTTTATTTGTGTGTGAACTGTGGCTTACTGCTTGTGTTTGGATTAACTGAGCCACACCCGGTTCCTTGCATTTTAGTTCTGCCCAGCAAGGGTTACTAGCTTTATGGACAGTTCCTCTGTGTTCTGGGGGCGTGTCCGGGATCGGCCTTATATACCTGCCTATTCCCATCATTCCTTGCTGGTTATTTTGAGTCTTGTCTTCCCTATGTTTCTAGTTCAGTTTGTCTGCGTTTGTCTGCCTGTATCTGTACCTGACCTGTATATTACCTGCTTGATCTTGACCTGACCTGTATATTACCTGCTTGATCTTGACCTGACCTGTATATTACCCGCTTGATCTTGACCTGAACTGTATATTACCTGCTTGATCTTGATCTTGACCTGACTTTTGTATATCCCGCCTGTTCCTGTATCTGGATCTGACCTGTGATTATCTTCTTGAAGACCTGTCTATATGTGTTGTTTTGTCCCTGTCTCAGTCCTGTGTTTGTATTCTGTGCTCCAGTGTGAACACTGGTCTATTCCTGTATTCCAGTTACCTGTCTGCTCCACCATCCAGCAGCTGCCAGTCGAAGTAAGTGTCCCCTGTCCTCTTGTAGGGTCACTCAGGGACATTCAGTTAGGTTCCTGATAGTGGGTTCGCCCTTATCAGGGCGGTTTATCTGTTTTAGGCAGGGCCTTAGCCCGCAGGGACGTCCCAGGGTGAGTTCACCATCACTTACCTAGTCTGACAGCTAAAGCCAAGCCTGCTAGTGGTTGCGCGGTTTGCTGGACAGGTGCTGACAATAGAATTCTTAATTCTGACATACATACGATATCTTGCCCCGATTTTCAATAATAATAATGAACAATATAGCACTTCACCAAATGCTTTATGGAGATTAAATAACTACATATTACAAAATAAAAAATATATAGAACAGACAACTTTGTACACCAAAGAATTCTTTGATTAAAATGATAATCAATCCATTTCGCAGAGCAAACTGTGGTGTGCCTTCAAAAATTCAGTAAGAGGTCATTATATGAGTATAGCAGCACACGAAAAGAGAAAAAGGAATAAGCAAACATTCCTAATCAACAAAGAATTGGCCGATCTGCATAGATTGAATAAAGTAACATTTTCCCAAGAAAGGGCAAAAAACATATCAAAACTTCAAAACCAACTACACACTATCAATACATTTAAACATGAAATGGCAATTCAAAGATTAACCCCTTATGGACGCAGCCATTTTACAGCTTAAGGCTCAGCCCCATTTTTTGGATTCTGACCAAAAAGCTTTATATGGTTATAGCTTTTGAACACTGTTACTTATCAAAGCGATTCTGAGATTGTTTTTTCCCCACATGTTGTACTTCATTTTAGTGGTAAATGTTGGATGATAAGTTTTGCGTTTATTTATCAAAAAAAGAAAAAATGATGAATTTTTGGAAAATTTTCACTTTTTCACGGAGCGCTAAGGGGTTAAAATGGAACCATTACTGGCAGGGCAATAAATCAGGAGCTTTACAGGCCAAACAACTTAAATCACAAGTACAAAAAACTAAAATTCCATGGGAATTTGCCATATCTAGGCATATCTCTTACCGACCCATTTATCAAGCTGTCTGAAAGTCAGAATATTTCTAGTTGCCCATGGCATTAACCCCTTATGGACGCAGCCATTTTACAGCTTAAGGCTCAGCCCCATTTTTTGGATTCTGACCAAAAAGCTTTATATGGTTATAGCTTTTGAACACTGTTACTTATCAAAGCGATTCTGAGATTGTTTTTTCCCCACATGTTGTACTTCATTTTAGTGGTAAATGTTGGATGATAAGTTTTGCGTTTATTTATCAAAAAAAGAAAAAATGATGAATTTTTGGAAAATTTTCACTTTTTCACGGAGCGCTAAGGGGTTAAAATGGAACCATTACTGGCAGGGCAATAAATCAGGAGCTTTACAGGCCAAACAACTTAAATCACAAGTACAAAAAACTAAAATTCCATGGGAATTTGCCATATCTAGGCATATCTCTTACCGACCCATTTATCAAGCTGTCTGAAAGTCAGAATATTTCTAGTTGCCCATGGCAACCAAGTACTTCTCAGCTTTCATTTTACCAGCGCTCATGAATATTTTAAAGGGGAGCTGTGATTGGTTGCCATGGGCATCTAGAAATATTCTGACTTTCAGACAGATTGATAAATCTGCCCCATTATATTAACCAATTACTCCTCTCTAATAGAACAATTACAGAAAGATATTCAATCCTTTCTAATTATCCTGGCTGGGAAGAATAGCTACTACCAGAATGATACTCCTACCAAAAATATTATATCACTTTCAAAATATTCCAGTCATAATACCCAATAACACCTTATTACGCATCCAACAAATACTGCAGAAATTTATTTGGAAATCCAAAAAAGCTAAGGTAGCAGCTAAAATATTACACTTACCCATGGAAAAAAGTGGACTAAATAGTCCTTTTATCAAAGCTTAGTGCTATGCCATGATATTGGATCAAATAAAAGTTTGGTGGATTAATGATGTTTCCAGACAACGGGGGCGTTCTCCGTTCAGGATTCGAGTCTTCCGGTGATTCACTAAGGTCGTGCGCCCGATGTCCACCAGGTGTCCCTGCTGCGCTGAGGTCCGCTGGAGTTTACCTGGTTCTTCTGGGTGCATGTAAGTGCTTGATTTTGCGACACAAATCACCTTTTAAATTCCGCAGTCTTTCCGACTCCGTCGGGTTTTCCAACGGCCGCGCCCCCGATTTCTGTTGCGTGAAAGCCGTCGGGATTGCGCCAAAATCCGATTGCATGCGCCAAAATCCTGGCGGAATTAGGCGCAAAACAGAAGATGTCGGGAAACCCGACGAATGTGCGGCCGCGGAGCCCTTAGTAAATGACCCCCAATGGGTCAAAATCGAATCTGATTTGTCAAACCAAACAAATATGCAATCTTTATTATGGCCGATAGCTATTACAAGTCCCAAAGAATATCTCTCCTTCTGTCAAAGCAGGATTACTCTTATGGAATAAAGACTTTCCTACGAAGAAATGAATCAAGCTCAATATATCAGAAATCCTTATGGATACTATTCAGAGAGTCTTGCCCAAAATATAATTCTCAAATTGGATGAAATCCAGAATCCTCAACATTAATAATATATTCTCTAATAACTCACTTAACCCCTTTCAAAGTATTAGAGAAAAATATCACCTTCCCAAGAGTGATCTTTATAAATACCTAAGGATAAGAGAAATTTTGCAAAATTTTAATTCACATCCTAAATGTCAAGGACCTCTATATACAGGCAGTCCCCAGGTTACATACAAGATAGGGTCCGTAGGTTTGTTCTTAAGTTGAATTTGTATGCAAGTCGAAACTGTATATTTTATACTATGATCATGGTAGAAACCGCCTCTCCTCTAGGTGTAAGGATGCCCCCTATCTATAGTAATGTATGAACCCCTCCTCTCCTCTAGCTGTAGAGGATGCCCCCTGTCTAGGATCATGGTAGAACCGCCTCCTCTTAGGTGTAGAGGATGCCCCCCTGTCTATGGTGATGATAGAACATCCTCTCCTCTAGTGTAGAGGATGCCCCCTGTCTATGGTGATGGTAGAACCTCCTCTCCTCTAGGTGTAGAGGATGCCCCCTGTCTATGATCATGGTTGAACCACCTCTCCTCTAGGTGTAGAGGATGCCCCCTGTCTAAGCGAATGATAGAACCTCCACTTCTCTAGGTGTAGAGGATGCCCCCTGTCTATGGTGATGGTAGAACCTCCTCTCCTCTAGGTGTAGTGGATACCCCTGTCTATGGTGATGGAAGAACCTCCACTCCTCTAGAAGTAGAGGATGCTCCCCTGTCTAGATGATGGTAGAACCCGCTCTCTCTAGGTGTAGAGGTGTCCCCTGTCTATGGTGATGGTAGAACCTCCTCTCCTCTAGGTGTAGAGGATGCCCCCTGTCTATGGAGATGGAAGAACCCCCACTCCTCTAGATGTAGAGGATGCTGCCTGTCTATGATGATGGTAGAACCGCCTCTCCTCTAGGTGTAGAGGATGCCCCTGTCAATGGTGATAGTAGAACCTCCTCTTCTCTTGGGTTAGAGGATGCCCCTTGTCTATGGTAATGGTAGAACCACCTATCCTCTAAGTGTAGATGATGCTCCCTGTTTATGGCAATGGTAGAACCTCCTCTCCTCTAGCTGTAGAGGATGCCCCCTATCTATAGTAATGGTGAACCTCCTCTCCTCTAGGTGTAGAATGCCCCTGTCTATGGTGATGATAGAACATCCTCTCCTCTAGGTGTAGAGGATGCCCCCTGTCTATGGTGATGTAGAACCTCCTCTCCTCTAGGCATAGAGATGCCCCTGTCTATGATCATGGTTGACCACCTCTCCTCTAGGTGTAGAGGATGCCCTTGTCTCTAGCGATGGTAGAACCTCCTCTCTAAGTGCAGAGATTCCTCTGTCTGTGACAATGTTAGACCGACCTCTCCTCTAGTGTAGAGGATGCCCCCTGTCTATCACAATGGTAGAACCGCCTCTCCTTTAGGTGCAGATCATGCCCGCTGTCTATAGGGTTGGTAGCACTGACTCTCCACTAGGTGTAGAGAATGTTCCCTGTCTATGGGGTAGTAAACCCTCCTCTCCTCTAGGTGTACAAGATACCCATGTCTAAGTGATGGTAGAACTGCCGCTCCTCTAAGTGCAGAGGATGCCCCCTGTCTATAATGATGGTAGAAACAGGAACAAACAGGGGTGATCTGGTGTTGGGGAGCATTTCAATTCTGCCTCAGGCAGCAAATAGGCTAAAATCACCGTGCCCAAACTGCATTTATTATAATCTGCAATTGACCATAGTTTAGTTTTAAAAATATACAAAGCACTGATGGTACATTGTAGGGGTTAAATGATGTGTTGCATTTCCTTTGAAAATTATTGTTGCCCTCAGTAGACTATCCAACTCCCAGGACACGCCATGACTAGAAGGTCTCTGTGGTTGTGTTTTACCCATCGTGTAGGTATAATACATCTTTTTACTTTGCTGTTTGCTCTCAGGCCTCATGATTTTCCTATCACACTGACTACGCTGTAAATTATATTTTCTATTCATCTTAAAAAAAAGGAGAAAACAAAGGAATCTCTGGAATAGATCTAAGTAGGAGTTAAAAACTTCAGTACGCCAGACATATTCCTCCATGTTTGACCAGCCGCATCCATAGAATCAAGGGATGAGACCTAAATTTCTGGAGATGGAGCTAAGTCCGAAATCCCAGCAAGAGATCAGAATTCCTGAGATGGAGCTAGTTCATAAAAACCAGGCAAGAGATCGGGATTCCTGGAGACGGAGTGCTTATATTTGATCTATAATTCTACTCATGAAGTATGGAGAAGTGGCTGAGTAGTGTGGAAGCAACACAAAATATTTTAGAAAACTTCTAAAAGAGGATTATGGAATAGTGTGGGGTAATTGCAGGTGTGATGTGTTATTAGGACGATCATTTAAAATATCAACACTATTTTATGATAAATTGATGTTGCCCTAGTGTCTCTTTTTGTGATGCAGAAGAACAATCTGACTGCGGTCACCGAGTTTTTCCTCCTAGGATTCCAGGGTGGACAAGGCTTCAGATTTCCTGTTCTGTCTTCTCCTGGTAGTTTGTTGTGGGACAATATGTGGGAACCTCCTGATCATCGTCCTGGTGTCCACCACAGGAACCTCCACACTCCATGTACTTCTTCATCTCACAACTGTCCATCACTGACATCATGTTATCTACAATATTGTCCCTAAGATGCTCCACATCCTACTGAATAAGGGGGG
The DNA here is from genome assembly GCA_019512145.1 of Engystomops pustulosus. Taxonomy (NCBI): domain Eukaryota; kingdom Metazoa; phylum Chordata; class Amphibia; order Anura; family Leptodactylidae; genus Engystomops; species Engystomops pustulosus. The sequence goes on along the minus strand of WNYA01001303.1, from coordinate 61,179 downwards.
ACCATCACTTATGTTGGTTGTATCACCCAATTCTGTTTTTTCGGTACCTCAGAAACATCAGAGTGCTATCTCCTGACTGTGATGTCCTATACAGATATGTGCCATCTGTAACCCCCTCCGCTACACTTCTCATCACAAGTGCCTATTGTGTGAAGTTATCCATCATCTGCTGTTTCTCAGTCTTTTGCCATATTTTCAATAAGTTGACACATCATTTCTTAACATTTTGTGGATCCAATATCATTGACCATTTCTTCTGTGATCTTGTTCCATTGTTGGACATCGCCACTTCTGGTACCTTTATCCCCGAAACAGAGGTTATATACTGAGCCCTTTCCTACTTATTGTCCCAGTGATCATCATTACAATATCTTACATTAAATATTGCCATCAATTAAGGATCCCTCCAGTATCACACGACAGAAAGCCTCTCCACCTGTAGCTCCCCCCTCATTGTGGTCTCCATATTCTACTGCACCATGTTAAGTGTTTACCTTTTACCAACAAGAAAATCCCCCAAAATCCTCTCCTGCTCTATACTGTGTTTTACCCATTCATTACCCCATTATCTACAGTCTGAGGAACCCGGGAGATTTGAAAGCTTTACGTGAAACCGTGCACAGGCACCTCAGACTGTAGGTTTATTGTAACATTTTTATACACTCTATAACCAGAAATGTGCCATCAGGCTTAACCCACAGACCAAGTTTTAAATTTTTTTTGCCTTTCCACAACCATATAATTTTTATAAGCCATATAATTATAATGAGGCCTTGTTATCTGCAAGACAATTGTACTTCTCATGGCACCATCAATATTCTGTGCCATATACAGGTGGTCCCTACTTAAGAACACCCGATTTACGGGGGCCTAGCAGCGCATGGAGCTGACACTTGAGCGGGTAGCTCCGAGGCCGAGGGGATTACAGAGTGGCACACAGCGATTTCCTTCCTCCCACCCCCCCCCCCCCGCCAGACCCCGACTCACTGTGAGGGCTAAGAACGGAGGATGTCCCCAGCACGGGCGGGCAGCAAAAAACAGGCTAAAAAAAACCCGCGAAGCTCTCCTCGTTTGAGCCTGCATTCTGGTCCCCACAAAATGTGCCGGCACCAGCGTGAATCCACAGGGGAACTCTTGCTACAAAATGGAGGATCGCCACCAGTGATCCTGCAAACAGCGCTGACCCCTCTAGATCTTCCCCGGCAAGTACTTTCTCCAATAAGTCCATTGCTGCAGCTCAAACCTCTTCCCCCTCAAGCAGCACACTAAAATCATCTAGCAAAAAGGGAAATCGAGGGGGGAGCAAGAAAAACATGTCTTTATTATTTATGTCACAAGACAACTCTCAAATGCCCACAAATACTCCAATCCCTGAAAATGTAATGAGGGCTCTACTTGCTGATTAAAAGCATTATACATGCTGATTTACAGTCTGTCTTTTCCAACTTGCACCAGGAATTGCCGGCCTGGGTAACAGAACCTCACACATACAAAACAAAATGGCGGAGACAACATCTCACATAATGAAATAGTTGATGTCATATACGTGGTGGAAGATGAGATAACAGCTTTCAAAAATACATTGCTTATATAGAAGACCGTCCAGAAGGACAAATATCAGATATAGAGGAATTCCAGAACTATTAAAACAGGTAAACTGCATGTTTTCTAACCGATTGTTCACCTGTGTGCTTCCCTATTCGTCAGAATGTGGACCTAACAGTTGACAGGGCACCTCTACTACAGGCAATGGATCATCCTCCCCACAACACAGAAGAGTGGATTACAGTTTCACATCATAAAAGGAAGACTATGTGACTAGGGTGAGATATACATTTTTTTCCATTACTACCTTTGACCACTACAGGGCGCTTCCTCCCTCAATATCTTGCTATACAACCACACTTAGTTCTCTTACAGGAACTCTGGACAATTTCTATACATTGTTTAAATTATTGCTTTTTTTCTTTTTCCTATTTCCACTTTATTGAACCAAGTGCCCTTAAGATAGATCCACTGGATTTACAGAATAACCACATACTCTCATTTGGGTCTGGCAGTGCAGGTTATCTACATAGATTTTGTAATAGCCTAGCCTCAGCCCTCACCACAAAACACTATGCTGTGATATCGGGACTCACAAGGTGCCCCTGTACATGACCCGTAAGTATATATTTAGATTATTTTCCTGTTCACCACATTGATCATTACTAGAGATGAGCGAACATACTCGTCCGAGCTTGATGCTCGTTCGAGCATTAGCGTACTCGTAACTGCTCGTTGCTCGGACGAATACTTCGCCCGCTCAAGAAAATGGCATCTCCCGCCGGTTTGATTTTTGGCGGCCAGAAACAGAGCCAATCACAACCAGGAGACTCTCACTCCACCCAGCATGACGTGGTACCCTTACACTCGAGAGCAGTGGTTGGCTGGCCTGATCAGGTGACACTGGAATAGACTAGCCCCTGCCCGCGCTGCTCGGATCATTCTGTGTCTGGATGCCGTTAGGGAGAGAGCTGCTGCTGCAGGGATACGTTAGGGTGTTTTATTAGTTTAATGTTAGGCAGGAGTGATTCTACAAGAACCCAACAGCCCTTGTTAGGGCTACAATAGCGTTATATTTTATTTTTTTTTCTTTGCTTGTGGCGGGCTTGCTGGCATTAGTAGTGCAGCTAGTACCATATTGTGAAATTTGCAGGGAGACTTGTGAACGTTCTATTAGCTCGTAGTGACACGCATATCCACCCAACAACCGAAGTGGGACAATTTATTAGGGGTTTGATTGAATTAGGCACAGTCTGCCAAAATCCCAATCCAATTCTCTCTGCCGGTGAAGCGTACGTAGTACGTCGTGTGGCGTAATCTAATACGTTTTTTTAGGCAATCCGCATTTCAGTTTGCTTATGAACCCTAATGTCGCCATGCCACTCTCTAGCCTGCCGCTGCTTGCCGCCCTCTGCTGCCGTCCCCTATAGTGTCAGGGTCAATTATTGGATGTTTTAGATGCTATCTAGCTTCATTCTGTCACTCTGTCATGGCCATGCGTTGCCCATAATTTTGCATAATGGTGCGATTAAGCAGCCTCAGAGGCATCCATGCATGCTGCCCCTGCTGTTTCCTGTCCATTTCCGTGGTGTTTCCATCCTTTTCTGAGGTTCTCAGGTTTTTAGCCAAGCTTCCTGTGCAGAGCCTTGAAGCATCGAAAAAGTTTGACTCATAACGAGCACTTGAGCATTTTAGTGCTCGCACATCTCTAATCATTACGTTGATTGGTTTTGGTTCATTGTTTACTTGCCCATCCTCCTACCCTTTGCACTTAAGGCTAGATTACTGATACCTTATTTAAAAATCAGTTACTAGAGGTTATTGCATAACCGGTACAAATAAAAAAGGTAATAAAAATATTATCCCTAAATGTTAAAGGTCTAATTCACCTTTCAAAAGATCAAAGTTTGGAAAGAAGCTAAATCTCAAAAAGCAGATATTCTTTGCCTCCAAGAGACACACCAAAAGAAACTGATTTAGTCAGATTAAAAAAATTTTCACATATTTTTGCAGCTACCCGCACCCAACGAAAAAAAGGAGGGGTGGCCATAGCCATTCAGAACTCACTTTCATTCCCTATAATTTTCAAAAGTTGATAGCGAAGGAAGATACATTATATTAGACTTCATAATAAATAACATAGAATACTCCCTACAACAATATATGCTCCTAATAAAAAACAAAATAATTTTATGAAAAAAATTCTAAGAAAAATAGAAAGCAACAATCAAAAATCTACTATAATTGTTGGGGACTTACTCCACAATATGGCCGACAGTAGACTTGACCTCCCATAGAAGAAATCCTGCTCCCCCTTTCTTCCAGACCTATTACATAACATAACTTATTCGATGTATGAGAACCCAGCACCCTTTAGATAAAGATTTACTGTTTACTCTCAGCCTCATAACTATATTCAAGGATTGACTTCTTTCTTACAGATAAATACTACTACAGGTGTAGCGTCCATGCTGCGAACATCGCATTATCTGCAGTTGGCGGAATAGATGACGTTTTATTTGTGTGTGAACTGTGGCTTACTGCTTGTGTTTGGATTAACTGAGCCACACCCGTTCCTTGCATTTTAGTTCTGCCCAGCAAGGGTTACTAGCTTTATGGACAGTTCCTCTGTGTTCTGGGGGCGTGTCCGGGATCGGCCTTATATACCTCTGCTATTCCCATCATTCCTTGCTGGTTATTTGAGTCTTGTCTTCCCTATTTTTCTAGTTCAGTTTGTCTGCGTTTGTCTGCCTGTATCTGTACCTGACCTTATATACTACCTGCTTGATCTTGACCTGACCTGTATATTACCTGCTTGTCTTGACTGACCTGTATATCCCCCCTGATCTTGACCTGAACTGATATTTACCTGCTTGATTCTTGATCTTGACCTGACTTTTGTATATCCCGCCTGTTTCCTGTATCTGGATCTGACCTGTGATTACTTCTTGAAGACCTGTCTAATGTGTTGTTTTTGTCCCTGTCTCAGTCCTGTGTTTGTATTCTGTGCTCCAGTGTGAACACTGGTCTATTCCTGTATTCAGTTACCTGTCTGCTCCACCATCCAGCGCTGCCAGTCGAAGTAAGTGTCCCCTGTCTCTTGTAGGGTCACTCGGGACATTCAGTTAGGTTCCTGATAGTGGGTTCGCCCTTATCAGGCGGTTTATCTGTTTTAGGGCAGGGCCTTAGCCCGCAGGGACGTCCCAGGGTAGTTCACCATCACTTACCTAGTCTGACAGCTAAACCAAGCCTGCTATGGTGCGGCGGTTTGCTGGACAGGTGCTGACAATAGAATTCTAATTCTGACTATACGATATCTTGCCCCGATTTTCAATATAATAATGAACAATATAGCACTTCACCAATGCTTTATGGAGATTAAATAACTACATATTACAAAATAAAAATAATAGAACAGACAACTTTGTACACCCAAGATTCTTTGATTAAAATGATAATCAATCCATTTCGCAGAGCAAACTGTGGTGTGCCTTCAAAAATTCAGTAAGAGTTCATTATATGAGTATAGCACACACGAAAGAGAAAAAGGAATACAGCAACATTCCTAATCAACAAAGAATTGGCCGATCTGCATAGATTGAATAAAGTAACATTTTCCCAAGAAAGGGCAAAAAACATATCAAAACTTCAAAACCACTACACACATCATACATTTAAACATGAAATGGCAATTCAAAGATTAACCCCTTATGGACGCAGGCCATTTTACAGCTTAAGGCTCAGCCCCATTTTTTGGATTCTGACCAAAAAGCTTTATATGGTTATAGCTTTTGAACACTGTTACTTATCAAAGCGATTCTGAGATTGTTTTTTTCCCACATGTTGTACTTCATTTAGTGGTAAATGTTGGATAGATAAGTTTTGCGTTTATTTATCAAAAAAAGAAAAAAATGATGAATTTTTGGAAATTTTCACTTTTTCACGGACGCTAAGGGGTTAAAATGGAACCATTACTGGCAGGCGCAATAAATCAGGAGCTTTACATGGCCAAACAACTTAAATCACAAGTACAAAAACTAAAATTCCATGGGAATTGCCATATCTAGGCATATCTCTTACCGACCCTTTATCAAGCTGTCTGAAAGTCAGAATATTTCTAGTTGCCCATGGCAACCAAGTACTTCTCAGCTTTCATTTACCAGCGCTCATGAATATTTTAAAGGGGAGCTGTGATTGTGTGCATGGGCATCTAGAAATATTCTGACTTTCAGACAGATTGATAATCTGGCCCATTATATTAACCAATTACTCCTCTCTAATAGAACAATTACAGAAGATATTCAATCCTTTCTAATTATCCTGGCTGGGAAGAATAGCTACTACCAGAATGATACTCCTACCAAAAATATATATCACTTTCAAATATTCCAGTCATAATACCCATAACACCTTATTACGCATCCAACAAATACTGCAAATTTATTGGAAATCCAAAAACTAAGGTAGCAGCTAAAATATTACACTTACCCATGAAAAAAGTGGACTAAATAGTCCTTTATTCAAAGCTTAGTGGCTATGCATGATTTGGATCAAATAAAGTTTGGTGGATTTGATGTTTCCAGACAACGGGGGCGTTCTCCGTTCAGGATTCGAGTCTTCCGGTGATTCACTAAGGTCGTGCGCCCGATGTCCACCAGGTGTCCCTGCTGCGCTGAGGTCCGCTGGAGTTTACCCTGGTCTTCTGGGTGCATGTAAGTGCTTGATTTTGCGACACAAATCACCTTTTAAATTCCGCAGTCTTTCCGCTCCGTCGGTTTTCCACGGCCGCGCCCCGATTTCTGTTGCGTGAAAGCCGTCGGGATTGCGCCAAAATCCGATTGCATGCGCCAAAATCCTGGCGGAATTAGGCGCAAAAACAGAAGATGTCGGGAAACCCGGAATGTGCGGCGGGAGCCCTTAGTAAATGACCCCCAATGGGTCAAAATCGAATCTGATTTGTCAAACCAAACAAATATGCAATCTTTATTATGGCCGATAGCTATTACAAGTCCCAAGAATATCTCTCCTTCTGTCAAAGCAGATTACTCTTATGATAAGACTTTCCTACGAAGAAATGAATCAAGCTCAATATATCAGAAATCCTTATGATACTATCAGAGAGTCTTGCCCAAAATATAATTCTCAATGGATGAATCCAGAATCCTCAACATTAATATATATTCTCTAATAACTCACTTAAACACCCCTTTCAAAGTATTAGAGAAAAATATCACCTTCCCAAGAGTGATCTTTATAAATACCTAAGGATAAGAGAAATTTTGCAAAATTTTAATTACATCCTAATGTCAAGGACCTCTTATACGGCAGTCCCCAGTTACATACAAGATAGGGTCCATAGGTTTGTTCTTAAGTTGAATTTGTAAGCAAGTCGAAACTGTATATTTATAATCATAGATCCAACAAAAAAATTTTGACAATTGGAATTTCAAAATGTTTGCTGTCATTGGACCAAGGATGATCAATAAAGTTTCATTACAGACACCTTACAGCTGATCATTGCAGTCTGGGACTAAAGGAAAGCTTCAGAGAGCTTCACCTGAGGTCACAGTGGCAGAGGGGTCCGTCTTTAACTAGGGGTCGTCTGTAGTCGGTGTCCTTAAGTAGGGGACCGCCTGTACTGCGTTCTTCCATAATAAAGAAGCTTAAAAAAAAAGGTTAACAGTAAAGGATACAAGATACTTTTATTAAACAATGAAGGTAAACTACCTTTTCATTAATGGAATTAGAACTGAAGAAAGTTCTGGGACTATGCATTCTCATTATCTGCTAAAGCATCCAAATGTGTTCACCATCAAGAGACAGCAAGGAAATTACTATACCGGTGGTACTTAACACCGTTAGACTGGCAACAATGTACCCAAACTCGGCTAACTTGTGTTAGGATGTATAAAAAAATGGTTCTTTATTCATATTTTATGGCTTTAAAAATGTCCAAGACTTGTGGAACTCCATTTACTCGAAACTGAGAGCTATATTTCCATATCCAGTCCCCTGGGATCAGGCATTGCCTTGCGTCTCTGGTATGGACAATTACACATTACCCAGCAACAATCATCTCTCATTGCCAAAACACGACCAGAAATTTAAGAAACCTAACCACCACAATCTACCTATAAAGGTAGATCAGGTTGGTAGGTGGATCAATGGGACGTGAGGATAGCCCTTTAAGGGCTAATCCTCGCTTCCCCGTTACTTTTTTGGAAAGTTTTTTACCGAGCCGGGCTGCGCAGGCGCGGGCCTGCGTTCTGCGCATGCCAGACGGCAGGATCGTCGGACGAGGGCGCGCAGCTACGAGCCGAAGATGGTGAGTAGGAGGGGTAAAGTGGCTACCAGGGCGTGGATAGCCGCCTCGTGTAACCTCAGATGCGGCTCTCCACGCCCCAGTACTCATAAAGTACATATTAGGGTATTAAAACTTTCCCAAAAGTGTCGGGGACGTGAGATTAGCCCTTAAAAGGCTATCCTCACGTCCCCTTGATCCACCTACCACCCGATCTACCTTTTATAGGTAGATTTGTGGTGGTAGGTCCCTTTAAGCTAAAAACTGAAGTCCTCTCTCTTCCCTCAATACAAGAAAATGTTTTGTACAGTAAATATAATTAAAAATGCAGTTCTCATTGCGAAACTAAAAGCCAACAACTTGTGTGAGAAAAAGTGGCCCAATCCATTATGACGACAACTATACGAGATACTGAAGGTCTAGCAGTGATATATATGAGATCATTATAACATTTGGAGAATTTCAATGGGCATTGTTCTATGGGTTTATTTTTTTTATGTTACATGTTATCTACCCTCTATTACGACGTGTATTACTGATAAACATCTCTATCTTGGAAATTGGACAATGTAAGCTACCTTTTGTAATCATTGTAACACATGCATTGTAATACTTGTTACTGTTTATTCTTTAAAAACAATAAAAGAAGATACAAAAAAAAAGAACACCCACTTCCGACAACCCCTAATTACAAAGACCTCTGAATGTTGGTAACTTACTGTACTGTGGCCCTGGGCTATAATAATCAGTGCTGTAGGTGTTATAAAAGATGTCTGTAATGAAGTTTTTGTTAATCCTGGTTCTTATAACAACCCTACATTATTAAGATCCAATTATCATAGAGATCAAAAAATAATTCTGGCTGGGGTTACAATTATAAACTATACAGTTTCAACTTAAGAACAAACCTACCTATCTTGTGCGTAACTTGGGACTGTCTGTACTGGAAAGCTGGAAAAAATTCCCAATGTGGTAGATTGGCAAAATAACAGAGTTGTGTAATATTCTGATGGGCTCTAATGTGCGGTCGTGATGACACGTCCACTGTATACTTGTGGATCAATACAATCGCAGTGATACCACATTATATAGTTTAGTTTTGTCTTAATACTTTTAACAAAATCAAAAACCTTGCAAAAAAAAATAAAGCTTTGAGTTACCATATTCTGACATATCACGTAACGTCTTTAGACTGTGTAAGAGCCGAGGAGGTGTCATTTTTGGGGCAAGTTTAATTGCTACCATTTTGACCTTTTTATAACTTTTTGTTAAAATTTTATCGGAAGCCAAGTGGCAAAAAATTCTGGATTTGTACATTTTGGCTTTATTTCTGTTATGGGTTTCACCGCCAGGGGTATATATATTTTTTTTTTCTATTTTGATGATGAGATTAGATGTTTTGGATACGGTCATACCTCATATATATATTTTATTTTATATATTTATATAATTTTACTTGGCATTCGTACATGTGTTCTAGTAAAAGGCGACTTGATTTAAATAAAAAAAAAAAACATGGTAAACTTATTTTTACTATCTATGGCTCTCCATGCATTGCACATTATCTTGTGGTTTATTATATTGGTGTATTTTCTGCATAGCAGCAACGAAGCAGCTCCTGCACTGAGGGGGTCACTTTAGTCACTCACATATGTTTAGGAGAGGTCAATGACCCCAGAGTAACCTACTACTCTGCTGGAAATTCAAGAAATTTCAGAGGATGTCCGCACTGACCTTGGGATTGGCCCGGATGACCAGATGTAGGAATATGCGGGGTCTCTGTCTACTAAGGGCAAGTAGCCCTTGTGCATGGACTCCTTTTGTAGCTTTAAAATTCTGTACCTTGAGCCAGAAGTTTGGTTACTAGAAGTCATTGACTAATTTCGAAGTAAGCTAATGTACTGTATTCTATTACTATATAATCATGTTTCTTGTAGTGTTTGTATCACATTTGGAGGACTTCATTGGTCTGAGGAATTTTTGTTTTATTAAATATTTTTTTGAGCCGTTAATTCCAGTCTTCCAGTTTTTGACACCTGTTTCCTGTTGTAGTGAAGACCATTAACCAGACCTTACTGCCAAACATGGGTGGGACCATTTCACTGCATATGGGTAAAAACACTTGTTCACCCCGCTCTAACTGACCTAATTTACTGGCTCTGAGGTAGGAACCTGGCAAAAACGTAACCTTTATTAACTTCTTAATGACTTGACCATTTTGCACCTTCCTGACACAGCCCTCTTTTTGAAATCTGACAGGGTCATTATTTAGGAACGCTTTAACATATCCAGGTGATTTTGAGACCGTTTTTTTCGAGATAGATGGTACTTCATGTTGGTTGAGATAATTAGACAATGGGGGTCATTCTAAGGGCCCGATTCGCGTTTCCCCGACGTGTTACCCGAATATTTCCGATTTGCGCCGATTGTACCTGGATTGTACCAGGATTTTGGCGCACGCGATCGATTTGTGGCGCATCGGCACGCGCATGACACGCGAACGGAAATCTGGGGGGGGGCCGTGGCCGAACGAAAACCCGACGGATTCGGAAAAACCGCCGCATTTAAAAAAGGAAATTGTGTCACGGAGCTTGCACTCACTTCATCCAGTATAGGATCGTGAACTTCGGTGCATTTCAGGGAACTTCACGCGCAGCAGCACACCACCTGGTGGACGTCGGGGAACTACCTTAATAATCCCGCCGGACCCGAATCCAGCGCAGAGAACGCGCCGCTGGATCGCGAACGGACCGGGTAAGTAAATCTGCCCCAATATGTTAGTATTTATCTACGAAAAAAACTGAAATTTGGCTTAAAATTATGTGAAATGGGATGAGAAGAGTTATACTTGCCTGACTGGAGAAGAGGGGGTTATATAGTTAAATGGGGCAATATCACTCAAAGAGGGAATTCTAGAAAGACATTTAATCCCTCATCTGAAGGAGGGGGTAGTAGTTTAGTGGGGTAAAATCCTGTGACAGGTTCTTATTAAATTAAGTGTCGCCGATCTCTTAGGGTTCATCAATTTGGACTTAAGGTCATAATTTGCATTATATTGTCAACATGGGTGTCAGGATTTAGGATCAGTGGATCCTCTGGACAACCACGGTGGTACAAGCCAAAATCTGGGACCGTAGTCTAAGAGGCACCTGGTCTTCACCAGAGCCCGCCCTAAGCGGGATGGACTTGCTGCGGCAGGGTGACACCTGGTCAATCCACATGTGCGACTAGTCCGTGGTGGCATCTAGGTACCTTAGCAGGAGGACAGTCTCATGGTCAGTTAAGGCAGGGTCAGGGCAGGCAGCAGAGAGTGCAAGGTCAAGTCCAATCTAGGGTCAGAAACGAGAAGTCCAGGCAGATAGGGATGGAAACACAGGACACAGGAACGCAGGAACACAGGAACGCAGAATAGGACACAGAGTGGTGGGAACACACAGGAACGCAGGAATATCACTGGGGGCTTTCCTAAGGCTAAGCACATAGATCTGGCGAGAGTGCAGGAAGAGGCAGGTTTAAATAATATTGCTGAAAATAGCCAGTGCTAACTTACGGCTGGCGGAGTCAATGCTGGATTGTGGCCAGTGAGTGACTTGTCAGGGACCGGGAGATAGGTCGCAGGAGCACCCGTGACAGTGGGGATTGGTTTTGAGTGTTTGGTAATTCAATAGTTATTATATTATTTTTCTTTAAAAGTCTTCAAAGTATCATATTATGTAAACTGGAAAAGACTCAAATCAATCAATTCCAAACCATAAATCAAATTTAAACTAAACCTAAAACAAAATTTTTGATCCCATAACCCGTGATATTTTTACTTTCCTTAAGCATCCGCGCTTCTCTTAACATGCACAAAAGAGTCCACCATAACAACCCTGCTCAGCAGAAGTTTCATGGTCTCACTGCTCTTACAGTAAAGAATCCTTGTATATAACATGTAGAACCACCTCTCCTCAGAAGTAGAGGATGCCTCCTGTCTATGGTCATGGTAAACCGCCTCTCCTCAGGTTTAGAAGATGCCCCCTGTCTATGGCGATGGTAGAACCTCCTCTTCTCTAGGTGTAGAGGATCGCCCCCTGTCTTGGCTATGGTAGTTCTTTCCTCTCCTCTAGGTGTAGAGGATGCCCCCTGTGTAAGGTGATGGTAGAACCTTCTCTCCTATGGGTGTAAGGATGCCCCCTGTGTAGGTGATGGTAGAACCTTCTCTCCTATGGGTGTAGAGGATGCCGCCTGTCTATGGTCATGGTAGAACTCGTCTCCTCTAGATGTAGTGGATGCCCCCTGTCTATGTTGATGATAGAACTGCCCCTCCTCTAGGTGTTGAGGATCCCCACTGTCTATTATCATGGTAGAAACCGCCTCTCCTCTAGGTGTAGAGGATGCGTCCCTTCTTGTAGAGGATGCCCCCTGTCTATGATCATGGTAGAACCGCCTCTCCTCTAGGTGTAGAGGATGCCCCCTATCTATAGTAATGGTAGAACCTCCTCTCCTCTAGTAACTGCTGGTAACCACTACATACCTGCACACACCCGTACACTACTACCATCTCTACACAAGGCGTGCACTACTACCTCCACACACATTGTACCACTAGTTTCCTCCAGGACACAACATTCACTACTACGATTTCTACTATCACAAGGCAGTTACAAGTGTGGTTGGGGGGGGGTGGGGGGGGATGGGACAATGGGGGGGGGAGAATGCGGAAATTACACAAGGAAAAGGACGAGGGTAGTGCAATATGATTAGCACACAGTACTACAAGACAGATCACACATATCTCTCCACAGCGCACCAAATGCAGGATGGTGGCATTGGAGAGTGGGGCGATCTGTCCTGCCTTACATCACTGTCACTAGCAAGTCGTAATGATGGGCCAGTGGCAGAAATCAACATCATAGGACCAATCAAATTGGTCCTGTGATTTCAAACGGGGGTGTCGCTTGGCGATCCGCACCCGCCCAATACTTACAAAGTCACTGGCTCAGCTTCCAACATATATCGACTCAGAGCGTGAAGCAGTTGAAAAGCAGATTGTGTAGAAATCTCCATATAAATACATTTGTAAACGTCTGTGCCAAAATGTCCCTTATCCAGGTGGACATAAATATGTGGAGTTAATTGTGTGCTTCTTGTGGTATGGGCTTAGTTTTATGGGTTGCATTTCCAGCTGCCATTTTGCATGTCCAGCAAGGGTTACTAGCCTGATGGAAAGTCCTTCAGTCTGCTGCTGGAGGCGGGTCTACAGGAAGTCCCTTATATACCTGCCTACTCCAACCGATTGTGCTGTTATTCAGTTTGATTTCTATATCTAGTGCTATTGCTATTTTATTTGCTATCTGTGTATTTTACTTCTGCCTTGCCTACCGACCATTCTATTTCTATACGATTCTGTACCTTTGCCGCCATCTTGGTTTTGATCCGGTTCCGTCTGACTCCGCTTGACTGTCTTATTGTTTGTCCCTCAGTGTCATGTATCTCCCGGTGTAATCCTGCTTTTCCTGTCTCAGACTTGTGTTAGTTTTCTGTTTACCAGTGTGAACACAGGTCTATCTCAGTACTCCTGTAGCCTGGCCACTCCACCATTCAGCAGCTGCCAACACAGTAGGTCCTCCCAGTCATCTTGTAGGTCTCTCAGGGTACATTGGTTCCTGATAGAAAGTTAGTCCTTTTCAGGGAGGTTTATCTACGTCACAGAATGTGTTCGCCACCACTTACCCAGTCTGACAGCCAGTGCCATGCCTGTTTTTGTCCATCTTGAAGTCTTGAAAATGTTATTGTGCTCTGACAGTCTATATAACTACTACAAAATGAGTTTTACATTTACTTAACTTTGTTTAATTTCCTATTACATTTGTAGACCAATTGGACGGTCATTACAGAGTTTTTCACTTAGGATTTCAAGGAAGTCGATTTTACAGAAAATGTTTATTCCTTCAATTTCTTATTGTTTTTGCTGCAACAATATGCGGGAACCTCCTGATAATATTATTGGTGTCCACCAACAAGAGCCTCCCACTCCCATGTACTTCTTCAATCACAACTGTCCATCAGTGACATCTTATTAACCACAAATATTGTCCCAAAACTTTTCACACATCTACTGAATAATGGGGGGACCATTGTTTGCTGATTGCTTTACTCAGTTTTACTTTTTTACTTCAGAAGCAGTTGAATGTCTTCTCCTCACGGTGATGTCCTTTGACAGAATGTGGCCATCTGCGACCCCCTCCAACAATTCCATTGTGACTAAGACTTGTGTGTGAGAATCATTGCTATGTGTTGGTTAGGAGGTTTTAGTGCTTCTTTGTTATGACCATAACACCATCACAGTTTATTATTGTGGGCGCAATATCATTGACCATTTTTTCTCGACCTGCTCCCTGTGCTAGAACTTCCTGCTCAGACACCATAATGATATAATTAGAGATGAGCGAGCACAAAATGCTCGGTGCTCGTTATTCGAGACGAACTTTTCCAGATGCTCGAGTAGTCTTCTCGAATAACGAGCCCATTGAAGTCAATGGGAGACCCGAGCATTTTTCAAAGGGACCATGGTTCGGGAATAAAGTGTTATTTAATTGGAAAAAGAATGTCTCTGATAAGTATGCAAACACTGCAATTCTATTCTTCACTGTTCCGCGCGTATATATCTCCCGACAAGTTAACAGATGTGAAGACAGTGAAGAATAGATAAAAAACAGTGACCACAGGATCATTTAGTGAAAAACGCAGTGAAAAACACAGTGAAGAATAGATTACAGATGTTCGGCACATATGCTTACTTGTGGGGTGATACGCTGTCCCGGGATCCGCTCCTCTTCTTCCACTGAAGTCTCCCCGTGCTGCCCGATGTCTCCCCCGTGCTGCCGATGCTCCCCGCCGCTGCCCGATGTCTCCCCGTGTGCCCGATGTCTCCTGTGTGCCCGCTGTCTCCCCTTGCTGCCCGATGTCTCCCACGTGCTGCCGATGTCTCCCCGTGCTGCCCGAGTCTCCCCGCTGCCTGTCTCCCGGTGCCGATGTCTCCCCGCGTGCCCGATGCTCCCCCGTGTGCCCAGCTCCCCGCTGCCGTGTCTCCCCCGCGCTGCCCGATGTCTCCCCCGTGCGTGATGTCTCCCCGTGCTGCTGATGTCTCCCCGCGTGCTGCTTGATGTCTCCCCGTGCTGCTTGATGTCTCCCTGCTGCGTGAGTCTCCCCCGTGATGCTTGATGTTCCCTGCTGTTGATGTCTCCCTGCTGCCGTTCCGCGCGGATCTTCCGACAAGTAAGCAGATGTGCCGAAAATCTGTAATCTATTCTTCACTGTGTTTTTCAATGTTTTTTCAACTTAAATGATCTGTGTTCAATGTGTTCACTGTTTTATTTATTCTTCACTGTTTCACATGTGTTTTTTTAATTAAATGCTCGATCTCGAGCAGGGGAAATACTCGTCCGAGCAACGAGCCGTTTCGGTACCTTTACTCGAACGAGGCATCAAGCTCGGACGAGTATACTCGCTCATCTCTAATCATAATGACAAAGGAAATGTATATTATTAGTTTTCCAACTATAATAATCCCAACCACAATCATTATGTGTCTTATACTACCATTGTTATACAATATTAAGGATCCCATCCAGTATCGGGAGACAGAAAGCTTCTCCACCCTGTAGCTCCCACCTCATTGTGGTCTCCATATTCTACATGGTCCATGTTCAGGGTTTATATTGTCCCAGCAAAAGGACAATCATCAACCATGAATAAAATTATCTCTCTGTTATTCACTGTCTTTACTCCTTTCATTAACCCCGTTGTCTACAGTCTAAGGAATAAGGACCTTAAAAAAGCCCTACAGAAAGCACTAAAAATGTGTTGACATAATTTTTACTCCTTTTACCCAAATCACATCAGGAGCCTGGTACTGTCATACTCCCCTGCTCTGTTTTTATCGACTCTGTTCAGTGTTTTCACTTATATTGCATTTTTATAACTTTATTTTTACATTTTACGTAAAGATTTGCGTATTACTACATGTTAAATAAAGGTGAGTTATGTTGGAAATTTTCAGGTGATTATCAAGAAAAAGTGTAAAGTTTTTACAACAGTACACAAATCCTGTGATCGGAATCAGTCCTCCTCACGTATGTGTGAAGGGGTGCTCACATGGTACAGACAGATGCATAGATTTTTGGGTGAATGTTGTAGCAGTATTCCCTGGTGTGGTGATGAACCCTAGAAACAACCATGACAGTGCTAAATATTATTACGGCAGTTCTTGGTACATCCACTTCTAAAATTATTGAATCTCGGAGTCATAAAAATTGGAGGATTCCCAATGATATGCGCTGGATCGTTGTCTTTGTCCACATATGTAGCTCTTCTTTGATAGTAGATGAACTACATTTAGGAAGGTTTTTTAAGCGATTTAAATTTGATTGTTGTTAATATCAGTGTTCCAAAGTACCACAAGATCTAGATCTCTATTATACCACCATGACTTGGTGGGGTAATACAATGGCCTGTAAACAGGTGTTAGGAATGGGCATTTAAACCAGGGGTAGAATTATTGCCGTTTTTATTACCTGATCGTGATGGATCGCGACAGGTAATAAGCTGCTGCGTTTTGAACCAAACATGGTTCTTAGTCTTAGGCGGAACACATGATTGCTAACTCCTATATAAACAAGGCAAAGGTAGAATAGAAAGATCCTGCAACAAACCGGAATGTGCTCTTAGTCCTACACTTGTAGAGGGAAATGATCCGACAGCAGGCTATATTCTAGGACTCCACACACTCAACGCTGAGAAAAGTGGATCGACTAGGGAGAATCCACATTCACACTCTCAATAAGACAGACTGTCGTCACCTTCCCAGAAGAGGCAACTTATCTCTCACCACCCAGATCTGCACAATAGGTGCACACATACTGCTATGTTTGACTTTAAACCCTTAACGCCGAAGTCACTTTTCACCTTCTTGACACGGCCCATGTTTTCAAAACTGCCTCGTGTCACTATAAGTGGTTATAACTTCGGACGCTTTAACATATCCAATGATTTTGAAATTGTTTTTTCGTGACACTTTGTACTATCATGTTAGTTGAAAAATCTTGGCAGTATGTTTTGCATTATTTGGAAAAATCAGATATTTAGTGAAAAGTTGTAAAAATTCTCGATATTCAAAATATTCTACTTTTTCACACATAGTCATAACAGCAAAAAAAACGTAATAGACATAACTCACCGATGTCCTTTATGTTCCGTGGTTTTTTTAATGCATCCTATAATTTTTGTAGGAGGTTCTGGGACTTTGAACGTTAGGTGCGATTTTCACATTTCACAATCAAAAAATCCTGCTACTGAGGGACCTGCTAGGTTCAAGTCACTTTGAGAGGCCAAATAAAGTAAAACCCCAATAACTACCCCATTATAGAAACTACAACCCCTCAACGTACAAAAAATAACTCTATTATTATTTACAGGGTTTTAAAGGAAAATCAGATGCAATTTTGAATTTTTTTTTTTTTTTGTTAAATGAATGTGTTTTTCATAAAATACAAAACAGTCTCAGTGGATAAAATACCAAAACGCTCCACAAAGTTTGATACCGAATCTCTCCCGAGTGTAACAATCCCCCATATGTGGTAATGACCCGTGTATGGGCACAACACCCGGGCATGGAGGGGAAGCTATGCAATTCAAAGCAGATTATGCAGTGTCATTATAAAACGGTATACAATCTTATTGTTTTGGAAATTTGGACATATAAGGGCTTATTTACTAAGGCGCCCGCAGCCGCATTCCGTTGCGTTTTCAATGTTTGTTCGGGGAGCATGCAGCTGGGACATTATTTAGCACACATCGGAATTAGTCACAAATCGCACTGGCTTCCAAATCAGGGGGCGGGTGGCCGACGGACGTTCTGACGGATTCGGACAAAACCGCAGGATTTACCTTAAAAATTGTGTTGCACGCAAGCACTACATGCACAGGGAAGAGAAAAAAGGGAACTCTGGTGGACCTGAGTGGGAAAGCGAAACATCCGGCAAATCGGGCGCACAATCTTCTTGAATTGAGTGCATCATCATCAGTGTAGTGTAGTAAAACTTTTATTTTTATTTTTTGACAGGTTGGCTTGATCAAGCAATGTTTTACTTGCTCCCCGAAAACATCCACTGGGTGGTCCGATCCCATGGTATTCCCTTTACACGCGCGCTCAAGTATGACCGTGGTATGTAAGGGGTTAACACCTGTGATCAGAGAATCTCCAATTGTGGTGTGTTATAGGCAGTTGTCAGACTATGTATACAGCTGACACCCAAAGCTTCTGGTGCCGGCTACATAACAAGCCGGCCACAGAGCTTGACGTAATAGTATAAAATGCGGGGAACGCACCGCCCCATGCAGTACTATTTCGTCAAATGTTGTGAAAATATGAAGTTGGAGGTTATTTTGGACGATCTCCATGGAATATTATTCCTAATTATCCACCTACAAAACCTCTAAGAAATAATATGTGCTGCTCAAACCGCCAAAAGGCAAAAGAATTAACAAACAAAGAAAGGATAAAGTCCATAAACACAGTCCAACAACTGTGTCTAAATATTCAATATTTAACATAATCAGCAATATAGAAAAAAATAACATGGAGAACAAGTCTGAGTATGATATAAATGACTGACTCTAAGGAAAGGTGGGGAGACAGTAAGCTCCACATCGGAAACAGTAGCCCAAAAAGATCAACATATGATTAGGTCAATCAGTAAATATATATAATGGGCAAAATACCAGTATAATGCGCCCCATGAATACACCTGCTACACCACCATCTGTCACTCTGCAAACCTCATAGCGGAACAAGAAAACCCAGGAACCAAGCAAAAATGTAAAATTATTGTGAATGTACAAGAAAAGGTAAAAGTGTATCTAATATAAATACATTGGGGAGATTTATATAAACCCACTTGTGAAACAATTCTGGTGGTTTTGCGTCTAAATGCCTTACACCACAGTTATCAAGGCTTGTAGAACTTTTTGGCACTTACCCAACTTGTCCGATTAAGGGGGGGCGGACCTTCAAGAAAGTGATGTGGTTTACAGGAAATCGTCCTGGCGCACAGTTTAGACCAACAAAGGTTTTCAGATTAGTATGCCACAGAAACCATATTTACAGGTGCTAAAGACTAAGATATGGGCTTCTGAAGAAACACACCTCTGTGACCACTAAACTTTTATGTGAAATGGGATGAGAAGAGTTATACTTGACGTACTGATGGGCTTTTTATACAGTTCGACGGGGCAAAAACACATAAAAGAGGGAACTCTAGAAAGGACATTTCATCCCTGACCTGAAGGGGTAGTAGTTTAGTGGGGTAGAATCTTTTATCAGTTTGGACATCAGGTCATAATTTGCTATATATTGTCAACGTCGGTATTGGTTTGAGTGTTGGGTAATTAATAACTAACATTTTATTTTATTTAAAAAGTCTTAATAGTATCATAGTATATAAAGATGGAAAAAGACTCAAATACAACAAGTACAACCTTAAATTAATCTAAATTTTATTCCCCATAACCTGTGATATTTTGATTTTCAAAAAGCATCCAAGCCTTTCTTACAATGTACAAAGAGTCCACTATAACAACCCTGCCGACAGAGAGTTAAAGTCTCACTGTCTTACGTAAAGAATCCTTGTATATAACAATGTAGAATGTCTCTCTCTCTAGGTGTAGAGAATGCCCCTGTAGTTTCACACAATATTTCGGGGATTTCACAATGAAATACACAGTATTGTTTAAACAAGTATAGCAATGTTGCTGGAAACAACGGTAACAACCTTTCTTCAGTATACAAGTAGTGGTCATAAAAATAGGGGTGATCCAAAAAACAGGATATAACAAAATATAGAGTGGGTCAATAAATTCATAAAATACATAAAATTCATAAGTGATAAGAAATTCTTCTTTTAAAAAATAGCATATAAAGCTAGACTTATTGAAGACGGTTATTAAATCATCACTAAATAATAAGTTATAGATTATAGATTAAAATTAAAATCTTTGAGTTAAAGTCAAATCCGAACGGTTGGACCAGAACATAGTTCTAACCCTCTGTGCTAGGAGGATGTATGCAGACTTTTAACTGATTGCATAGAAGAGAGATGTTGTATGTTAGGGGCGTCCGTAAAGGGGATATGTGGTGGTGAGACATAAAAGTAAAAGGGACTAACTCTTGTGCTGAAGTTTGGTGGGGACATCTAAGCCTCAGAGGAACCTATATTTAAAATGACCCCGTGAGACTGAAACGTAAAGAAGTCGTCATGAGTAAAGCGTCACCGTAATGTTGGAAGTAAAGGCTAATGAGAACTTACTCAGTATCTTGTCTGTTCCTGCCGGCAGCAGCTGGGTGAATGATCGCTGCTGGTGGTGCGAGCGGCTTTAAATAGCATTGGGGGAAGGCGCATGCGCAATGCGATCAAAATGTACTGGCGCGTGGCCCCAATCGGGACTTGTACGTGGAGAGGGTAAAGCAGAGATTCGGGGAATGTTGCGAGGGAATGCCAAAGATATGAGAAGATGGAGAACCTCTATGGAGATGGAAGAACCTCCACTCCTCTAGATGTAGAGGATGCTTGCCTGTCTATTGATGATGGTAGAACCGCCTTCCTCTAGGTGTAGAGGATGCCCCTGTCAATGGTGATAGTAGAACCTCTTTTCCTTGGGTTAGAGGATGCCCCTTGTCATGTATGGTAGAACCACCTATCTCTTAAGTGTAGATGATGCTCCCTGTTATGGCAATGGTAGAACCTCCTCTCTCTAGCTGTAGAGGATGCCCCCTGTCTATGTCATATGGTAGAAACATCGCCTCTCCTCTAGGGTAGAGGATGCCCCCTATCTATAGTAATGGTAGAACCTCCTCTTCTCTAGCTGTAGAGGATGCCCTGTCTATGATCATGGTAGAAACCGCCTCTCCTATAGGTGTAGAGGATGCCCCCTGTCTATGGTGATGATAGAACATCCTCTCCTCTAGGTGTAGAGGATGCCCCCTGTCTATGGTGATGGTAGAACCTCCTCTCTCTAGTAGAGGATGCCCCCTGTCTAGATCATGGTTGAACCACCTTCCTCTAGGTGTAGAGGATGCCCCCTGTCTAAGCGAATGATAGAACCTCCACTTCTCTAGGTGTAGAGGATGCCCCCTGTCTATGGTGATGGTAGAACCTCTTCCTCTAGGTGTAGTGGATACCCGTCTATGGTGATGGAAGAACCTCCACTCCTCTAGAAGTAGAGGATGCTCCCCTGTCTATGATGATGGTAGAACCGCCTCTCTCTAGGTGTAGAGGATGTCCCCTGTCTAGGGTGATGGTAGAACCTCCTCTCCTCTAGTGTAGAGGATGCCCCCTGTCTATGGAGATGGAAGAACCCCCACTCATCTAGATGTAGAGGAGCTGCCTGTCTTGTGATGGTAGAACCGCCCTCTCCTCTAGGTTGTAGAGGTGCCTGTCAATGGGGATAGTAGAAACCGCCTCTTCTCTTGGGTTAGAGGATGCCCCCGTCATGGTAATGGTAGACACCTATCCTCTAGGTGTAGATGATGCTCCCTGTTTATGGCAATGGTTAGACCTCCTCTCCTCTAGCTGTAGAGGTATGCCCCCTATCTAAGTAATGGTAGAACCTCCTCTCCTCTAGGTGTAGAGGATGCCCCTGTCTATGGTGATGATAGAAAATCCTCTCCAGGTGTAGAGGATGCCCCCTGTCTATGGTGATGGTAGAACCTCCTCTCCTCTAGCATAGAGGATGCCCCCTGTCTATGATCATGGTTGAAACCACTCTCCTCTAGGTGTAGAGGATGCCTTGTCTCTAGCGTGGTAGAACCTCCTCTCTAAGTGCAGGGATTCCTCCTGTCTGTGACAAGTTAGACCGACCTCCCTCTAGGTGTAGAGGATGCCCCTGTCTATCACATGGTAGAACCGCCTCTCCTTTAGGTGCAGATCGATGCCCGCTGTCTATAGGGTTGGTAGCACTGACTCTCCACTAGGTGTAGAGAATGTTCCCTGTCTATGGGGGTAGTAAACCTCCTCTCCTCTAGGTGTACAAGATACCCATGTCTATAGTGATGGTAGAAACTGCCGCTCCTCTAAGGGCAGAGGATGCCCCCTGTCTATAATGATGGTAAACAGGAAAACAGGGGTGATCTGGTGTTGGGGAGCATTTCAATCTGCCTCAGGCAGCAAATAGGCTAAAATCGACCGGGCCCAAACTGCATTTATTATAATCTGCAATTGACCATAGTTTAGTTTTAAAAACTATACAAAGCACTGATGGTACATTGTAGGGGTTAAATGTGTGTTGCATTTCCTTTGAAAATATTGTGCCCTCAGTAGACTATCCAACTCCCAGGACACGCCATGACTAGAAGGTTCTCGTGGTTGTGTTTTACCCATCGTGTAGGTATAAATACATCTTATTACTTTGCTGTTTGCTCTCAGGCCTCATGAGATTTCCTCACACGACTACGCTGTAAATTATATTTTCTATTCATCTTAAAAAAAAGGAGAAAAACAAAGGAATCTCTGGAATAGATCTAAAGTAGGAGTAAAAACTACAGTACGACCAGACATTATTCCTCCAGTTTGACCAGCGCAATCCATAGAATAACAAGGGATGAGACCTAAATCTGGAGATGGAGCTAAGTCCATAGAATCCCAGGCAAGAGATCAGAATTCCTGAGATGGAGCAAGTTCATAGAAAACCAGGCAAGAGATCAGGATTCCTGGAGACGGAGTGCTATATATTTGATTTATAATTCTACTCCTGAAGTATGGAGAAGTGGCTGAGTAGTGTGGAAGCAACACAAATATTTTAGAAAACTTCTAAAAGAGGATTAGGAATAGTGTGGGGTAATTGCAGGTGTGAGATTGTTATTAGGACGATCAATTTAAAATATCAACACTATTATTTTATGATAAATTGATGTTGCCCTAGTGTCTCTTTTTGTGATGCAGAAGAACAATCTGACTGCGGTCACCGAGTTTTTCTATGGATTCCAGGGTGGACAAGGCTTCAGAATTTTCCTGTCTGTTTCTCCTGGTAGTTTGTGTGGGACAATAGGTGGGAAGAACTCCTGATCATCGTCTGGTGTCCACCAGCAGGAACCTCCACACTCCATGTACTTCTTCATCTCACAACTGTCCATCACTGACATCATGTTATCTCAAATATTGTCCCTAAGATGCTCCACATCCTACTGAATAATGGGGGGACATCAACTTATGTTGGTTGTATCACCCAATTCTGTTTTTTCGGTACCTCAGAAACATCAGAGTGCTATCTCCTGACTGTGATGTCCTATGACAGATGTGGCCATCTGTAACCCCCTCCGCTACACTTCCATCATCACAAGTGCTATTGTGTGAAGTTATCCATCATCTGCTGGTTTCTCAGTCTTTTGCCATATTATCAATGTTGAAACATCTATTCTTACATTTGTGGATCAATATCATGACCATTCTTCTGTGATCTTGTTCCATGTTGGACATCGCCACTTCTGGTACCTTTATCCCCGAAACAGAGGTTTATATACTGAGCCCTTCCTAACTTATTGTCCCAGTGATCATCCAACAATATCTTACATTAAAATTATTGCCCTCATATTAAGGATCCCATCCAGTATCAACAGACAGAAAGCTTCTCCACCGTAGCTCCCACCTCATTGTGGTCTCCATATTCTATGCACCATGTTAAGTGTTTACCTTTTACCAACAAGAAAATCCCCCAAATCCTCTCCCTGCTCTAACTGTGTTTACCCCATTCATTACCCCATTATCTACAGTCTGAGGAACCGGGAGATTATGAAAGCTTTACGTGAAACCGTGCACAGGCACCTCAGACTGTAGGTTATTTGTAACATTTTTATACACTCTAAAAACAGAAATGTGCCATCAGGCTTAACCTATCAAGACCAAGTTTTAAATTTTTTTGCCTTTCCACAAGCCATATAATTTTATATAACCATATAAAGTTATAATGAGGCTTGTTATCTGCAAGACAATTGTACTTTCTCATGGCACCATTCAATATTCTGTGCCATATACAGGTGGTCCCCTACTTAAGAACACCCGATTTACGGGGGCCTAGCAGCGCATGGAGCTAGACACTTGAGGGGTAGACTCCGAGGCCGAGGGGATACAGAGTGGCACACAGCGCTTTCCTCCCACCCCCCCCCCGCCAGACCCCGACTCACTGTGAGGGCTAAGAAAACGGAGGATGTCCCCAGCAGCGCGGGCAGCGAAAAAACAGGCTAAAAAAAACCCGCGAAGCTCTCCTCGTTTGAGCTGCATTCGGTCCCCACAAAATGTGCCGGCACCAGCGTGAATCCACAGGAGGAACTCTTGCTACAAAATGGGGATCGCCACCAGTGATCCTGCAAAACAGCGCTGACTCCTCTAGATCTTCCCGGCAGTACTTTCTCCAATAAGTCCATTGCTGCAGCTCAAACCTCTTCCCCCTCAGCAGCACACTAAATCATCTAGCAAAAAAGGGAAATCGAGGGGGGAGCAAGAAAAAGACATGTCTTTATATTTATGTCACAAGACAACTCTCAAATGCCACAAAATACTCCAATCCCTGAAAATGTAATGAGGGCTCTACTTGCTGATTAAAAGCATCTATACATGCTGATTACAGTCTGTCTTTCCAACTTGCACCAGGAAATTGCCGGCCTGGGTAACAGAACCTCACACATACAAAACAAAATGGCGGAGACAACATCTGCACAAATGAAAAGTTGATGTCACTAACGTGGTGGAAGATGAGATAACAGCTTTCAAAAATACATTGCTTATATAGAAGACCGGTCCAGAAGGAACCATATCAGATATAGAGGAATCCAGAACATATTAAAACAGGTAAACTGCATGTTTTTCTAACCGATATGTCACCTGTGTGCTTCCCATTTCGTCAGAATGTGACCTAACAGTTGACAGGGCACCTCTACTACAGGCAATGGATCATCCTCCCCACAACACAGAGAGTGGATACAGTTTCACATCATAAAAGGAAGACTATGTGACTAGGGTGAGATATACAATTTTTTCATACTACCTTGACCACTACAGGGCGCGTCCTCCCCAATATCTTGCTATACAACCACACTTAGTTCTCTTACAGGAACTTGGACAATTTTAATCATTGTTTAAAATTATTGCTTTTTTTCTTTCCTATTTCCACTTTATGTGAACCAAGTGCCTTAATAGATCCACTGGATTTACAGAAAACCACATACTCTCATTTGGGTCTGGCAGTGCAGGTTATCTACATAGATTTTGTAAATAGCCTAGCCTCAGCCACAAAACACGTATGCTGTGATATCGGGACTCACAAGGTCCCCTGTACATGACACGTAAGTATATATTTAGATTATTTTTCTGTTCAACACATTGATCATTACTAGAGATGAGCGAACATACTCGTCCGAGCTTGATGCTCGTTCGAGCATAGCGTACTCGTAAACTGCTCGTTGCTCGGACGAATACTCCGCCCGCTCAAGAAAATGGCATCTCCCGCCGGTTTGATTTTGGCGGCCAGAAACAGAGCACCATCACAAGCCAGGAGACTCTGCACTCCACCCAGCATGACGTGGTACCCTTACACGTCGATAGCAGTGGTTGGCTGGCCTGATCAGGTGACACTGGAATAGACTAGCCCCTGCCCGCGCTGCCGGATCATTGTGTCTGGATGCCGTTAGGGAGAGAGCTGCTGCTGCAGGGATAGCGTTAGGGTGTTATATTAGTTTAATGTTAGGCAGGAGTGATTACAAGAACCCAACAGCCCTTGTTAGGGCTACAATAGCGTTTATTTTATTTTTTTTCTTTGCTGTGGCTGGGCTTGCTGGCATTAGTAGTGCAGCTAGTACCATATTGGAGAATTTGCAGGGAGACTTGTGAAAGTTCTATTAGCTCTTGTGACACGCATATCCACCTCAAACACCGAAGTGGGACAATATTAGGGGTTTGGTTGAATTAGGCACAGTCTGCCAAATCCCAATCCAAATTCTCTCTGCCGGTGAAGCGTACTGTACGTCACGTGTGGCGTAATCTAATACGTTTTTTAGCAATCCGCATCAGTTTGCTTATGAACCCTAATGTCGCCATGCCACTCTCTAGCCTGCCGCTGCTGCCGCTGCCTCTGCATGCCGTCCCCTATAGTGTCAGGGTCAATTATTGGATGTTTTAGATGCTATCTAGTTCATTCTGTCACTCTGTCATGGCCATGCTGTTGCCCATAATTTTGGATAATGGTGCGATTAAGCAGCCTCAGAGGCATCATGCATGCTGCCCCTGCTGTTTCCTGTCCATTTCCGTGGTGTTCCATCCTTTTCTGAGGTTCTCAGGTTTTTAGCCAAGCTTCCCTGTGCAGAGCCTTGAAGCATCGGAAAAAGTTTGACTCGAATAACGAGCACTTGAGCATTTTAGTGCTCGCACATCTCTAATCATTACGTTGATTTGGTTTTGGTTCATTTGTTTACTTGCCCATCCTCCTACCCTTTGCACTAAGGCTAGATTACTGATACCTTATTTAAAAAATCAGTTACTAGAGGTATATTGCATAACCGGTACAAATAAAAAAAGGTAATAAAAATATTATCCCTAAATGTTAAAGTCTCAATTCACCTTTCAAAAGATCATAAAGTTTGGAAAGAAGCTAAATCTCAAAAAGCAGATATTCTTGCCTCCAAGAGACACACCTAAAAGAAACTGATTTAGTCAGATTAAAAAAATTTTCACATATTTTTGCAGCTACCCGCACCCAACGAAAAAAAAAAGGAGGGTGGCCATAGCCATTCAGAACTCACTTTCATTTACCCTAAATAATTCAAAAGTTGATAGCGAAGGAAGATACATTATATTAGACTTCATAATAAATAACATAGAATACTCCCTAACAACAATATATGCTCCTAATAAAAAACAAAATAATTTTATAGAAAAAATTCTAAGAAAAATAGAAAGCAACAATCAAAAATCTACTATAATTGTTGGGGACTTTAACTCCACAATATGGCCGACAGTAGACTTGACCTCCCATAGAAGAAATCCTGACTCCCCCTTTCTTCCAGACTTATTACATAAACATAACTTATTCGATGTATGGAGAACCCAGCACCCTTTAGATAAAGATTTTACTGTTTACTCTCAGCCTCATAAACTATATTCAAGGATTGACTTCTTTCTTACAGAAAATATCTACACAGGTGTAGCGTCCATGCTGAACATCGCTTCTGCAGTTGGCGGAATAGATGACGTTTTATTTGTGTGTGAACTGTGGCTTACTGCTTGTGTTTGGATTAACTGAGCCACACCCGGTTCCTTGCATTTTAGTTCTGCCCAGCAAGGGGTACTAGCTTTATGGACAGTTCCTCTGTGTTCTGGGGGGTGTCGGGATCGGCCTTATATACCGCCTATTCCCATCATTCCTTGCTGGTTATTTGAGTCTTGTCTTCCCTATTTTCTAGTTCAGTTTGTCTGCGTTTTGTCTGCCTGTATCTGTACCTGACCTGTATATTACCTGCTTGATCTGACCTGACCTGTATATTACCTGCTTGATCTTGACTGACCTGTATAATACCCGCTTGATCTTGACCTGAACTGTAATTACCTGCTTGATCTTGATCTTGACGCACTTTTGATATCCGCCTGTTCCTGTATCGATCTGACCTGTGATTATCTTCTTGAAGACCTGTCTAATGTGTTGTTTTGTCCCTGTCTCAGTCCTGTGTTTGATTCTGTGCTCCAGTGTGAACATGGTCTATTCCTGTATCCAGTTACCTGTTTGCTCCACCATCCAGCAGCTGCCAGTCGAAGTAAGTGTCCCCTCTGTCTCTTGTAGGGTCACTCAGGGACATTCAGTTAGGTTCCTGATAGTGGTGTCGCCCTTTCAGGGCGGTTATCTGTTTTAGGCAGGGCCTTAGCCCGCAGGGACGTCCCAGGGTGAGTTCACCATCACTTACCAGTCTGACAGCTAAAGCCAAGCCTGCTAGTGGTTGCGCGGTTTGCTGGACAGGTGCTGACAATAGAATTCTAATTCTGCACATACGATATCTTGCCCCGATTTTCAATAATAATAATGAACAATATAGCACTTCACCAATGCTTTATGGAGATTAAATAACTACAATTACAAAATAAAAAATATATAGAACAGACAACTTTGTACACCAAAGAATTCTTTGATTAAATGATAATCAATCCATTTCGCAGAGCAAACTGTGTGTGCCTTCAAAAATTCAGTAAGAGGTCATTATATGAGTATAGCAGCACACGAAAGAGAAAAGGAATAAGCACAACTTCCTAATCAACAAAGAATTGGCCGATCTGCATAGATTGAATAAAGTAACATTTTCCAAGAAAGGGCAAAAAACAATTCAAAACTTCAAACCACTAAACACTATCATACATTTAAACATGAAATGGCAATTCAAAGATTAACCCCTTATGGACGCGCCATTTTACAGCTTAAGGCTCAGCCCCATTTTTTGGATTCTGACCAAAAAGCTTTATATGGTTATAGCTTTTGACACTGTACTTATCAAAGCGATTCTGAGATTGTTTTTTCCCCACATGTTGTAGTCATTTAGTGGTAAATGTTGGATGATAAGTTTTGCGTTTATTTATCAAAAAAAGAAAAAAATGATGAATTTTTGGAAAATTTTCACTTTTTCACGGAGCGCTAAGGGGTTAAATGGAACCATTACTGGCAGGGCAATAATCAGGAGCTTACAGGCCAAACAACTTAATCACAAGTACAAAACTAAAATTCCATGGAATGTGCCATATCTAGGCATATCTCTTACCGACCCATTTATCAAGCTGTTCTTTTTTTTTCGCTACAAACAAACATTAGAAAATATGATCACAATTTTTGAATTCACTTTTTCACTTGACGAACAAAGTTAATACAATTTCTCCATTATCATTTACCCCTTCTTCATCGCTTTCTGTCCCCTTAGCTAATATCTTTTTCCGACCCATTTATCAAGCTCCTGAAAGTCAGAATATTCTAGTGCCCATGGCAACCAAGTACTTCTCAGCTTTCATTTTACCAGCGCTCATGAATATTTTAAGGGGAGCTGTGATTGTTGCCATGGGCATCTAGAAATATTCTGACTTCAGACAGATTGATAATCTGCCCCATATATGTACCAATTACTCCTCTCTAATAGAACAATTACAGAAAGATATCAATCCTTTCTAATTATCCTGGCTGGGAAGATAGCTACTACCAGAATGATACTCCTACCAAAAATATTATATCACTTTCAAAATATTCCAGTCATAATACCAATAAACACACTTATACGCATCCAACAAATACTCAGAATTTATTTGGAAATCCAAAAAGCCTAGGTAGCAGCTAAAATATACACTTACCATGGAAAAAAGTGACTAAATAGTCCTTTTATCAAGCCTAGTGGCTATGCCATGAATTGGATCAATAAAAGTTTGGGGATTAATGATGGTTCCAGACAACGGGGGGCGTTCTCCGTTCAGGATTCGAGTCTTCGGTGATCACTAAGGTCGTGCGCCCCGAGGTCCCAGGTTGTTTCCCGCTGCGTGAGGTCGCTGGAGTTTACCTGTTCTTCTGGGTGCCCATGTAAGTGCTTGATTTTGCAGACACAAATCACCTTTGTAAATTCAGCAGTCTTTCGCCTCCGTCGGGTTTTCACAACGGCCGCGCCCCGATTTCTGTTGCGTGAAAGCCGCGGGATGCGCAAAATCCGATGCATGCGCCAAAATCCGGCGGAATTAGGCGCAAAACAGCAGATGTCGGGAAACGACGAAGTGCGGCGCGGAGCCCTTCGTAAATGACCCCAAAGGCGTGTCAAAATCGAATCTGATGTTCAAACCAAACAAAATATGAATCTTTAATATGGCCGAATAGCTATACAAGTTCCAAAGATATCTCTCCTTCTGTCAAAGCAGGATTACTCTTATGGAATATATAAGACTTCCTACGAGAAGAAATGAATCAAGCTCAATATATTCGAAATCCTTATGGATACTATTCAGAGAGTCTTGCCCAAAATATAATTCTCAAAATTGGATGAAATCCAGAATCCTCAACATTAATCATATATCGCTAATTAACTCACTTAACCCTTTCAAGTATAGAGAAAAATATCACCTTCCCAAGAGTGATCTTTATAAATACCTAAGGATAAGAGAAATTTTGCAAAATTTTAATTCACATCCTAAATGTCAAGGACCTCTATATACAGGCAGTCCCCAGGTTACATACAAGATAGGGTCCGTAGGTTTGTTCTTAAGTTGAATTTGTATGCAAGTCGAAACTGTATATTTTATAATCATAGATCCAGACAAAAAAAATTTTGACAATTGGAATTTCAAAATTGTTTGCTGTCATTGGACCAAGGATGATCAATAAAGTTTCATTACAGACACCTTACAGCTGATCATTGCAGTCTGGGACTAAAGGAAAGCTTCAAGAGAGCTTCACCTGAGGTCACAGTGGGCAGAGGGGTCCGTCTTTAACTAGGGGTCGTCTGTAAGTCGGGTGTCCTTAAGTAGGGGACCGCCTGTACTGCGTTCTTCCATAATAAAGAAGCCTTAAAAAAAAGGTAACAGTAAAGGATACAAAGAAATACTTTTATTAAACAATGAAGGTAAACTACCTTTTCAGTTAAAATGGGAATTAGAACTGAAGAAAGTTCTTGGGACTATGCATTCTCATTATCTGCTAAAGCATCCAAATGTGTTCACCATCAAGAGACAGCAAGGAAATTACTATACCGGTGGTACTTAACACCGTATAGACTGGCAACAATGTACCCAAACTCGGCTAACTTGTGTTAGGGATGTAATAAAAAAATAGGTTCTTTATTACATATTTTATGGCATTGTAAAAATGTCCAAGACTTGTGGAACTCCATTTACTCGAAACTGAGAGCTATATTTCCATATCCAGTCCCCTGGGATCCAGGCATTGCCTTGCTGTCTCTGGGTATGGACAATTTACCATTTACCCACG
The DNA here is from genome assembly GCA_019512145.1 of Engystomops pustulosus. Classification (NCBI taxonomy): domain Eukaryota; kingdom Metazoa; phylum Chordata; class Amphibia; order Anura; family Leptodactylidae; genus Engystomops; species Engystomops pustulosus. The sequence continues at coordinate 30,314 of WNYA01001303.1, read as the reverse complement.
CAACAATCATCTCTCATTGCCAAAACACGACCAGAAATTTAAAGGAAACCTACCACCACAAATCTACCTATAAAGGTAGATCAGGTGGTAGGTGGATCAATGGGACGTGAGGATAGCCCTTTTAAGGGCTAATCCTCGCGTCCCCGTACTTTTTTGGAAAGTTTTATTACCGAAGCCGGGGCTGCGCAGGCGCGGGCCTGCTGTTCTGCGCATGCGCAGACGGCAGGATCGTCGGACGAGGGCGCGCAGCTACGAGCCGAAGATGGTGAGTAGGAGGGGTAAAGTGGCTACCAGGGCGTGGAGTAGCCGCCTCGTGTAACCTCAGAAGCGGCTACTCTACGCCCCAGTAGCCGCATAACAAAATTTACATATTAGGGTATTAAAACTTTCCCAAAAAGTGCGGGGACGTGAGGATTAGCCCTTAAAAGGGCTATCCTCACGTCCCATTGATCCACCTACCACCCGATCTACCTTTATAGGTAGATTTGTGGTGGTAGGTGCCCTTTAATAGCTAAAAACTGGAAGTCCTCTTCTCTTCCCTCAATACAAGAAATGTTTTGTACAGTAAATAATAATTATAAAATGCAGTTACTCATTGCGAAAACTAAAAGCCAACAAAACTTGTGTGAGAAAAAGTGGCCCATCCATTATGACGACAACTATACGAGATACTGAAGGTCTAGCAGTGATATATATGAGATCATTATAACATTTGGAGGAATTTCAATGGGCATTGTTCTATGGGTTTATTTTTTTATGTTACATGTTATCTACCCTCTATTACGAAGTGTATTACTTGATAAACATCTCTATCTTGGAATTGGACAATGTAAGCTACCTTTTGTAATCATTGTAACACATGATTGTAATACTTGTTACATGTTATCTTTAAAAAACAATAAAAAGAAAGATACAAAAAAAAAGAAACACCGACTACCGACAACCCCTAATTACAAACAGACCTCTGAATGTTGGGAACTTACTGTACTGTGGCCCTGGGCTATAATAATCAGCTGTAGGTGTTATAAAAGATGTCGTAATGAAGTTTTTTGTTAATCTGGTTCTTATAACAACCCTACATTATTAAGATCCAATTATCATAGAGATCAAAAAATATTCTGGCTGGGGTTACAATTATAAACTATACAGTTTCAAACTTAAGAACAAACCTACCTATCTTGTGCGTAAATTGGGGACTGTCTGGATGGAAAGCTGGAAAAAATTCCCAATGTGGTGAGATTGGCAAAATAACAGAGTTGGGTAATATTCTGAGGGCTCTAATGTGCGGTCGTGATGACACGTCCACTGTATACTGTGGATCAATACAATCGCAGTGATACCACATTTATATAGTTTAGTTTTGTCTTAATACTTTTAACAAAATCAAAAACCTTGCAAAAAAATATAAAGTTTGAGTTACCATATTCTGACATATCACGTAACGTCTTTAGACTGTGTAAGAGCGAGGAGGTGTCATTTTTGGGGGCAAGTTTAATTGCTACCATTTTGACCTTTTTATAACTTTTTGTTAAATTTTTATCGGAAGCCAAGTGGCAAAAGTCTGGATTTGTACATTTTGGCTTTATTTCTGTTATGGGTTTCACCGCCAGGGGTATATATATTTTTTTTCATATTTTGATTGAGATTAGATGTTTTGGATACGGTCATACCTCATATATATATTTATATTTATATAATTATATAATTTTACTTGGCTATTGCTACATGTGTTCTAGTAAAAGGCGACTTGATTTTAAATAAAAAAAAAAAAAACATGGTAAACTTATTTTTTACTATCTCATGGCTCTCCGATGCATTGCACATTATCTTGTGGTTTATTATAATGGTGTATTTTCTGCAATAGCAACGAAGCAGCTCCTGCACTGAGGGGGTCACTTTTAGTCACTCACATATGTTTAAGGAGAGGTCAATGACCCAGAGTAACCTACTACTCTGCTGGAAATTCAAGAATATTGTCAGAGGATGTCCGCCATGACCTTGGGATTGGCCCGGATGACCAGATGTAGGAATATGCGGGGTCATCTGTCTACTAAGGGCAAGTAGCCTTGTGCATGGACTCCTTTTGTAGCTTAAAAATTCTGGTACCTTGAGCCCAGAAGTTTGGGTTACTAGAAGTCATTGACCTAATTTCGAAGTAAGCTAATGTACTGTATTCTATTACTATAATACTATGTTTCTTGTAGTGTTTGTATCACATTTGGAGGACTTCATTGGTCTGAGGAATTTTTGTTTTATTAAATATTTTTTTGAGCCGTTAATTCCAGTCTTCCAGTTTTTGACACCTGTTTCCTGTTGTAGTGAAGACCATTAACCAGACCTTACTGCCAAACATGGGTGGGACATTTCACTGCATATAGGGTAAACACTTGTTCACCGCTCTCAACTGACATAATTTACTGGCTCTGAGGTAGGAACCTGGCAAAAACGTAACCTTTATTAACTTCTTAATGACTTGACCATTTTGCACCTTCCTGACACAGCCCTCTTTTTGAAATCTGACAGGGTCATTATTTAGGAACGCTTTAACATATCCAGGTGATTTTGAGACCGTTTTTTTTCGAGATAGATGGTACTTCATGTTGGTTGAGATAATTAGACAATGGGGGTCATTTACTAAGGGCCCGATTCGCGTTTTCCCGACGTGTTACCCGAATATTTCCGATTTGCGCCGATTGTACCTGGATTGTACCAGGATTTTGGCGCACGCGATCGTATTGTGGCGCATCGGCACCGGCATGCACGCGACGGAAATCTGGGGGGGGGGCGTGGCCGAACGAAAACCCGACGGATTCGGAAAAACCGCCGCATTTAAAAAAGGAAATTGTGTCACGGAGCTTGCACTCACCTTCATCCAGTATAGGATCGTGAACTTCGGTGCATTTCAGGGAACTTCAGCGCAGCAGCACCACCTGGTGGACGTCGGAGGAACTACCTTAATAAATCCCGGCCGGACCCGAATCCAGCGCAGAGAACGCGCCGCTGGATCGCGAACGGACCGGGTAAGTAAATCTGCCCCAATATGTTTAGTATTTATCTACGAAAAAAACTGAAATTTGGCTTAAAATTATGTGAAATGGGATGAGAAGAGTTATACTTGCCTGACTGGAGGAAGGGGGGTTATATAGTTAAATGGGGGCAATATCACTCAAAAGAGGGAATTCTAGAAAGGACATTTAATCCCTCATCTGAAGGGAGGTAGTAGTTTAGTGGGGTAAAATCCTGTGACAGGTTCTTATTAAATGTAAAGTGTCGCCGATCTCTTAGCTGTTCATCAATTTGGACTTAAGGTCATAATTTGCATTATATTGTCAACATGGGTGTCAGGATTCAGGATCAGTGGATCCTCTGGACAACCACGGTGGTACAAGCCAAAATCTGGGACCGTAGTCTAAGAGGCACCTGGTCTTCACCAGAGCCCGCCCTAAAGCGGGATGGACTTGCTGCGGCAGGGTACCACCTGGTCAATCCACATGTGCGACTAGTCCGTGGTGGCAGTCGAGGTACCTTAGCAGGAGACAGTCTCATGGTCAGGTTAAGGCTCAGGGTCAGGGCAGGCAGCAGAGATGCAAGGTCAAGTCCAATCTAGGGTCAGAAACGAGAAGTCCAGGCAGATAGGGATGGAAACACAGGACACAGGAACGCAGGAACACAGGAACGCAGGAATAGGAACACAGAGTGGTGGGAACACACAGGAACGCAGGAATATCACTGGGGAGCTTTCTCTAAGGCGTAAGCACATAGATCTGGCAGAGAGTGCAGGAAGAGGCAGGTTTAAATAATATTGCTGAAAATAGCCAGTGCTAACTTACGGCTGGCGGAGTCAATGCTGGATTGTGGCCAGGTGAGTGACTTGTCAGGGACCCGGGAGATAGGTCGCAGGAGCACCCGTGACAGTGGGGATTGGTTTTGAGTGTTTGGTAATTCAATAGTTATTTATATTATTTTATTTAAAAAGTCTTCAAAGTATCATAGTATGTAAAGCTGGAAAAAGACTCAAATCAATCAAGTCCAACCATAAATCAAATTTAAACTAAACCTAAAACAAAATTTTGATCCCCATAACCCGTGATATTTTTACTTTCCTTAAAGGCATCCGAGCTTCTCCTTAACATGCACAAAAGAGTCCACCATAACAAACTCCTGCAGCAGAGAGTTTCATGGTCTCACTGCTCTTACAGTAAAGAATCCTTGTATATAACAATGGTAGAACCACCTCTCCTCAAGAAGTAGAGGATGCCTCCTGTCTATGGTCATGGTAAAACCGCCTCTCCTCTAGGTGTAGAAGATGCCCCCTGTCTATGGCGATGGTAGAACCTCCTCTTCTCTAGGTGTAGAGGATGCCCCCTGTCTATGGCTATGGTAGTTCTTCCTCTCCTCTAGGTGTAGAGGATGCCCCCTGTGTAAGGTGATGGTAGAACCTTCTCTCCTATGGGTGTAGAGGATGCCCCCTGTGTAAGGTGATGGTAGAACCTTCTCTCCTATGGGTGTAGAGGATGCCCCCTGTCTATGGTCATGGTAGAAACTCGTCTCCTCTAGATGTAGTGGATGCCCCCTGTCTATGTTGATGATAGAACTGCCCCTCCTCTAGGTGTTGAGGATGCCCACTGTCTATTATCATGGTAGAACCGCCTCTCCTCTAGGTGTAGAGGATGCTCCCTTCTATGGTGATGGTAGAACTGCCTCTCTTCTAGGTGTAGAAGATGCCCCCATCTATGGCGATGGTAGAACCTTCTCTAAGTGTAGAGGATGTCCCCTTGTCTGTGACAATGGTAGAGCTGCCTCTCCTTTAGGTGTAGAAGATGCCCCCTGTCTATGGCGATGGTAGAACCTCCTCTCCTCTAGGTGTAGAGGATGCCCCCTGTGTATGGTGATGGTAGAACTGCCCCTCCTCTTGGTGTTGAGGATGCCCCATATCTAATATCATGGTAGAACTGCCTCTCCTCCAGGTGTAGAGGATGCCCCCTGTCTATGGTGATGGTAGAACTGACACTCCTCTAGGTGTAGAGGATGTCCCAGTCTATAGTGATGATATAATCTACTCTCTAGGTTCAGAGGATGCACCCTATCTGTGACAATGGTAGACCGGCCTTTCCTCTAGGTGTAGAGGATGTTCCCTGTTTATGGTGATGGTAGAACTGCCTCTCCTCTAGGTTTAGAGGATGCCCCTGTCTATGGTGATGGTAGAACTGCTCTCTTTAGGCACAGATATGTTCCCTGTCTATGGGATGGTAGCAATGCCTCTCTCTCCTAGTTGTAGAGGATGTTCCCTGTCTATGGGGATAGTAGAACCTCCTCTCCTCCAGGCGTAGAGGATGACCCCTGTCTATGGGGATGGTAGAGCTGCCTTTCCTTTAGGTGTAGAAGATGCCCCCTGTCTATGGCGATGGTAGAACCTCCTCTCCTCTATGTGTAGAGGATGCCCCCTGTGTATGGTGATGGTAGAACTGCCCCTCCTCTTGGTGTTGAGGATGCCCCATATCTAATATCATGGTAGAACTTGCCTATCTCAAGGTGTAAAGGATGCCCCCTGTCTATGGTGATGGTAGAACTGCCACTCCTCTAGGTGTAGAGGATGTCCCAGTCTATAGTGATGATATAGTGATAATCTACTCTCTAGGTTCAGAGGATGCACCCTATCTGTGACAATGGTAGACCGGCCTTTCCTCTAGGTGTAGAGGATGTCCCCTGTTTATGGTGATGGTAGAACTGCCTCTCCTCTAGGTTTAGAGGATGCCCCTGTCTATGGTGATGGTAGAACTGCCTCTCTTTTAGGCACAGATAATGTTCCCTGTCTATAGGGATGGTAGCAATGCCTCTTCTCTAGTTGTAGAGGATGTTCCCTGTCTATGGGGATAGTAGAACCTCCTCTCCTCCAGGCATAGAGGATGCCCCCTGTCTATGATGATGGTAGAACTTCCTACCAAACAGGTGTAGTCTGCTGTTGGGGGGGGGGGGGCGCATTTCGATTTTCGCCTCAGGCAGCAAATAGGCTTAAATCGGCCCTGGCCCAAACTGCATTTATTATAATCTGCCATTGACCTTTGTTCAGCTTTAAAACTATGCAAACACTGATGATACATTGTAGAGGTTAAATGATGTGTTGCATTTCCTTTAAAAATTATTATTGTTTTTGTCCTCAATAGACTAACCAGCTCCCAGGACACGCCATGACTAGAAGGTCTCTGTGGTTGTGTTTTACCCATCGTGTAGGTATAAATACATCTCCTTGGTTTGCTGTTTGCTCTCAGGCCTCATGAATTTCCTATCACACTGACTACGCTGTAAATTATATTTTCTATTCTGCTTCAAAAAACAAAGGAATCTCTGGACAAGATCTATGCAGGAGCTAAAATCTTCATGAGGTTAGTACTCCCAGACACATTCCCCCATGTTTGACCAGCACAATCCATAGAATAACAAGGGATGAGATCTAGATTCCTGAGGTGGAGCTAAGTCTATAGAATCCCAGGCAAGAGATCAGGATTCCTGGAGACGGAGCGCTATATATTTGATCTATAATTCTACTCATGAAATAATGGAGAAGTGGCTGAGTAGTGTGGAAGCAACACAAATATTTTAGAAAAATTAAAAAAGAGGATTATGGAATAGTGTGGGCTTATTGCAGGTGTGAGATGTTATTAGGAAGTTCAATTTGAAATATCAACACTATTATTTTATGATAACTTAATGTTTCCCTAGTGTTTCTTTCTTGTGATGCAGAAGAACAACCTGACTGCGGTCACCGAGTTTTTCCTCCTGGGATTCCAGGGCAGACAAGGCTTCAGAATTTTCCTGTTCTGTCTTCTCCTGGTGGTTTACTGTGGGACAATATGTGGGAACCTCCTGATCATCACCCTGGTGTCCACCAGCAGGAACCTCCACACTCCCATGTACTTCTTCATCTCCCAACTGTCCATCACTGACATCATGTTATCTACAAATATTGTCCCTAAGATGCTGTACATACTACTGAATAATGGGGGGACCATCACTTATGTTGGTTGTATCACTCAATTTTGCGTTTTCGGTACCTCAGAAACATCTGAGTGCTATCTCCTGACTGTCATGTCCTACGACAGATATGTGGCCATCTGTAACCCCCTCCGCTACACTTCCATCATCACAAGTGCCTATTGTGTGAAGTTATCCATCATCTGCTGGTTTCTTAGTCTTTTTGTCATATTGACCAACAGGTTGACAACATCATTTCTTACATTTTGTGGATCCAACATCATTGACCATTTCTTCTGTGATCTTGTTCCATTGTTGGACATCGCCACTTCTGGCACCTTTATCCCCGAAACAGAGGTTTATATACTGAGCCCTTTCCTACTTATTGTCCCAGTGATCATCATTACAATATCTTACATTAAAATTATTGCCATAATATTAAGGATCCCATCCAGTATCAACAGACAGAAAGCCTTCTCCACCTGTAGCTCCCACCTCGTTGTGGTCTCCATATTCTACAGCACCATGTTAAGTGTTTACCTTTTACCAACAAGAAAATCCCCCAAAATCAGTAAGATCCTCTCCCTGCTCTATACTGTGTTTACCCCATTCATTAACCCCATTATCTACAGTCTGAGGAACAGGGAGATTATGAAAGCTTTACATGAAACCGTGCACAGGCACCTCAGACTGTAGGTTTCTGTAACTATTATTACGCACTCTATAAAGAGAAATGTGCCATCAAGCTTAACCAAGTTTTTTTTTTTGTGTTTCCATAAGCCGTTAAGGAGGTTAATGAAGAGTCATCTATTCAAGAATATTGCCAGGGGATGTCCGCCATGACTGCGGGATTGGCCCAGATGACCAGATGTAGGCATATGCGTGGTCATCTGTCTACTGAGGGCAAGTTACCCTGTGCAGGGACTCCTTTGTAGCTAAAAAAATCTGGTACATTGAGCTCAGTAGTTTGTGTGCACCGTGCAGGGACTGCTTCAGCAATGAAGGAAATGGGGTTCCTAGCAGTCATTGACCTATTAAGTACTGTATTCTATTACTATTATACTTGTTGTGTTTGTATCACATTTGGAGGACTTCATTGGTCTGAGGAACTTTTGTTTTATTAAATGTCCTGTTGAGCCGTTAATTCCAGTCTCTGAGTTTTTGAAACCTGTTTCCTGTCGTAGTGAAGACCATTAACCAGACCTTACTGCCAAACTATGGGTGGGACATTTCACTGCATATAGGGTAAGCACTTGTTCACCTCTCTCAATTGACATAATTTACTGGATATGAGATAGTAACCTGGCAAAAACTTAACCATGATTAACCCCTTAATGACTTGACTATTTTGCGCCTTTCTGACACGGCCATGTTTTCTAAATCTGACATGTGTCACTATAACTGGTCATTACTTAGGAACGCCTTAACATATCGAGGGCATTTTAAGACTGTTTTTTGAGATACTTCATGTTGGTGAAGATACTTAGGCAATATGTTTAGTGTTTTTTCTATGAAAAACCTTACATTTGGCTAAAAATTTTTTAAAAAACTGTTTTCCAAATTTAAAATTTTCTACTTTTTGGAAAGTTAATCATTTCACCAAAATAACTTTATAACTAACATTTTCCATATGTCTGCTTTAATTTGGCATCATTTTTCAAACATCCTTTCCTTTTCAGGATGTTAAGAGGCTTATAACTTTAGGTGAGATTTCTCTGTTTTTCCTGAAAATCATCAAAACCTATTTCTGGAGGAACCAATTTAGCTAGAAGTGACTTTATAAGGACTGTATGATAGAAACCCCCATAACAGAAACCATTTTAGAAACTACACCCCTCAAAATATTCAAACTAACCTTTGCAAAGTTTGTTAACCCTATGCAGTGTAACAATATATTAACAATATATTCATTGAACACTAGATTCTACAATGTTCTGTGCGATTCCATCTGAGTGCCAATACCCCTTATTTATGGGCACAGGGGGGGCAATTGAATGGGAAAGAGGGTCGTTTAGGTTTTGGAAGACAAAGTTTTCATGTGTCAGGAGGCATTTGGAGAGCCCTAGTGGTACCAAAACAGAGGGGACCCCCAACAAGAGACACATTTTGGAAAGTACACCCCTTGGAGTATTTAGCAAGGTGTAATATGTGGTGTAGTGTAATACACGTGGTGAAATAAGCATTTTGAACATACAGGTGGTTTCCTAATATTATGTACAATGGAGCCCAAAATGAAAATTGCAATTAGTTTAAGGAAAGTTTGGTGCCCATTTTGTGACACCCAGTTTGTGCCACAGTGAAATGTCAGGCCTCTGATTAGGAAGCCATTTGTCCTGACGTAACAAAGACCCAACATGTGATCCAGAAAATACAGCAGGGCTCCGGAATGATACAGCACCAGGGGTATTTCAGGCAATCCTTTAGACAAATACATGGAATGTTCTAACAAATGCAGAGGCTTGGAGGGGAAGTAGAACCCCCCCCCCCCCCCAAAAAAAAAAAAATGAAACAAACAAGGCATATCGGAGCTGGCTTGAAGCCACCAGACGTGAATCCTTCTACTGATGATTGGTGATGTCCCAGAACGTGTGTTGCCCCCATTATCCCTGTGATAGCAATTGTGCCGAAAATTTCTGCAATTGGCTGGTCTGTATCATGGATCTGGGTGGGGGCGGGTTGTCTGTGAAACCCCTCTGTACCATGGGAAGATGGATGTCTGTTGGGGACAGTCACCATCTTGCCCTGATCACCAGTGATCAGTATTACTGCCGGCATAAATTAATTTGCTGCTGTTGGCTGGTCTGCTCTGACCAGCCAAGAAAAACAATCAATCCAGGGAGGGTGGTGCAACAAAACCTCTGCGGTCCATGAGGCAAGCCGGTTGGCTGTCAGGGAAAGCTGCAAGCTTGCCCTGATCACCGTGTCTGAACTGTGTCGGCAAGTCACTTTTCGCCAAACCATTTCATCACGGTGGACATCGGGAAGGGGTTTAAAGGCTATACGATCTTTTTCTATTTATTTTTTTTGGCAATTTGGACAAATAAGGGCTTATTTTTCACAAGACTAGAAGCACTTTAAAAATACTTTATTTTAGTGGATCTTTAGCTTATTGATGGGATTTTATTAACTCTTTAATGTATGGAGAAAAAATAAATCTACAGTTCTTGTTTTGGATTTTTTATTTTTTTTGGGGGGGGGGCTCTACAGGGCTGGCAGGCTATACACGACTGGGGGCTAGCAGGATATATACTACAGGGGCTGGCAGGATATATACTACAGGGGCTGGCAGGATATATACTACAGGGGCTGCCAAGCTATACACGACAGGGGGCTTGCAGGCTATATACTATAGGGGCTTGCAGGCTATATACTAAAGGGGCTGGCTGGATATATACTACAGGGGCTGGCAGGCTATATACTAGAGGGGCTGTCAGGCAATATACTGCAGGGGGCTGGCTGGCTATATACTACAGGGGGCTGGCTGGCTATATGCTACATGGAGCTGGGTGGCTATATACTACAGGGACTGGCAGGCAAAATACTACAGAGGCTGGCAGGCTATACATTGGAGGGAGCTGGCAGGCTATATACTGGGGGCAGGCAGGCTATGTACTGGGGGGCTGTGACCAATGCATTTCCTCGCTCAGCTTATATTCGAGTCAATAGGTTTTTCCAGTTTTAGTGTTAAAATTAGGGGTCTCGGTTATACTCGGGTCAGCTTATACTCGAGTATATATACGGTAATCCCGGTCAGGTATTCCTGGAGACCTTCTGAAGCCTGGTGCCTTCAGCTAATGCACCTCTGCTACGTCTTCGTCAGGAGTCTGAAATAGTTCCTCAATATTTTATTCAGTTCCAGACCTCGGCCTCTGAAATAAGTTGCAATAAGGAAGCTGTGCCTCAGCTTTCGAGAACATGTCATTATAAAACAGAGGTTAAAGCATCTTAATTTCAAGCTGGCTCCCAAATGTCATTCCCAGAAGAGCCTATGCAGTTAGGACGAGCCAAACTCTTACCAGAAGAGAAAGAGACAACTGCTTAAAAATTGACCTGTGTCCTTGTTGTGCAGGTTCTGGTCATCAAGTGAAAACTTCCCTTAAAAAGACAGAAAACTTCAGGACATGGACATAGCAGGAGGGGTTGCCATAAGTTCACCATGTTTCTCTTCTTTTTAAGAAATACGCTAGTCTCTATATACTAACAAAGACCAACAGAACAGTACCAGCCTCTATATACTAACAGAGACCAACAGCGCAGCGCCAGCCTACGGGGTTGCCCAAAGTTCACCATGTTTTCTCTTTTTTAAGAATCGCTAGCTCTCTATACTAACAAAGACCCACAGAACAGTACCAGCAGCCGCTATATACTAAAGGACCAACAGCGCAGCGCCAGCCTCTATATACAAACAGAGACCAACAGAGCAGCCCCAGCCTCTATATACTAACAGAGACCAACAGAGCAGCCCCAGCCTCTATATACTAACAGAGACCAACAGTGCAGCCCCAGCCTCTATATACTAACAGAGACCAACCGGACATACCAGCCTCTATATACAAACAGAGACCAACAGCGCAGCGCCAGCCTCTATATACAAACAGAGACCAACAGAGCAGCCCCCAGCCTCTATATACTAACAGAGACCAACAGAGGCAGCAAGCCCCATGCCTCTATATACTAACGA
>WNYA01001303.1:0-18611 GCA_019512145.1 Engystomops pustulosus | reverse complement strand
GACCAACAGTGCAGCCCCAGCCTCTATATACTAACAGAGACCAACAGGACATACCAGCCTCTATATACTAACAGAGACCAACAGCGCAGCGCCAGCCTCTATATACAAACAGAGACCAACAGAGCAGCCCCAGCCTCTATATACTAACAGAGACCAACAGAGCATCCCCAGCCTCTATATACTAACAGAGACCAACAGAGCAGCCCCAGCCTCTATATACTAACAGAGACCACAGGAGCATACCCAGCCTCTTATAACACAGAGACCAACAGAGCAGCCCCAGCCTCTATATACTAACAACGCCAACAGCAGCCCCACCTCTATATACTAACAAGACCAACAGCAGCCCAGCCTCTATATAACAACGTAAGACCACCAGGCAGCCCCAGCTCTATATACTAACAAGACGAACAGCGCAGTCACACCTCTATATACTAACAGAGACCAACAGAGCAGCCCCGCCTCTATATACTTACAGAAACCACAGAGTAGCCCCAGCCTCTATATACTAACAGAGAAACCACGAAGCAGCCACCATGCCTCTATATACTACAGCGACGCAACAGGGCAGCGCCAGCCTCTATATACTAACAGAGACCAACAGAGCAGTGCCAGCCTCTATATACTAACAGAGACTAACAGTGCAGTACCGGCCTGTATATACTAACAGGGACCAGCAGAGCAGTACCGGCCTCTATATACTAACAGAGACCAACAGGGCAGCGCCAGCCTCTATATACTAACAGAGACCAACAGGGCAGTACCGGCCTCTATATACTAACAGAGACCAACAGGGCAGCGCCAGCCTCTATATACTAACAGAGACCAACAGGGCAGTACCGGCCTCTATATGCAAACAGAGACTAACAGTGCAGCTCCAGCTTCTATATACTGACAGAGACTAACAGTGCAGCACCGGCCTCTATATACTAACAGAGACCAACAGAGCAGCCCCAGCCTCTATATACTAACAGAGACCAACAGGGCAGTACCAGGCTGTATATACTAACAGAGACCAACAGGGCAGTACGGCCTCTATATACTAACAGAGACTAACAGTGCAGTACCGGCCTGTATATACTAACAGGGACCAACAGAGCAGTACCGGCCTCTATATACTAACAGAGACCAACAGGGCAGTACGGCCTCTATATACTAACAGAGCCTAACAGTGCAGCTCCAGCCTCTATATACTAACAGAGACTAACAGGGCAGTCCCGGCCTCTATATACTAACAGGGACCAACAGAGCAGTACCAGCCTCTATATACTATCAGGGACTAACAGGGCAGTACCAGGCTGTATATACTAACAAGAGACCAACAGCAGCACCTGTTCCATCCATATACTTTAAAGGATCCTGATTGGTGGTTTGGGTCTATGGGGTCCTGCTGGGTGGTGTCCCAGGGAGTGGGGATAATTCCATAGATTCAGCAATTTGTGGGGTGAGACGAGTGCCTCCGAAACCGTGGTAGTGGTTGGGGGTAATGTGGATATTGGCTGAAGATTGGCAGTGATGGCTGTCGTATCTCCAAGGACCTCCTACAGGGGAGAATGTTCAGAAAAATGTATATATATATATTTGTATATGTATATGTAGCTGTTATTCATGTTAATTACTATGTTCATTAGTAAAATGGCTGCTGTGGACAAATTTATCCAACGAGAAATCGGTGTTTGTGTCATTTGTATTCAAAGCTGTATGGAGGTGGAAGACGGAGCAGCTCCACATTGCTGCAGTCAAGGGATTTCTACTGATAAGAAATGTTTGCACATGATCAACATATACATTGGCTATAAGTCATTATTTACCTGCCTTTAGCTAAGAAGATTCTAGCAGCAGCTTCTGCAAGTGTAAGAAACTAATGCACTGGATGATTGGTTATTTCCCCTCCCCCTGCTCTCTTCCTCATTGGCTGCCACAAATTGCCCGGGATTTTGGCCACGCGATACAGATTTTGATGCGCATCGGGCTGGCGTGACACGCACGGACTGAAAATGTGGGCTTGGCCAAGCGGTAACCCGACGGATTCGGAAAAAACCGCTGCATTTTTTTACAAAAAAACTTGGATCCGCGGGGGCCAACTCACATGCACCACGGATGATGACATGAACTCCGGTGCCATCCCGGGCGAAAGCTTGCGCTCCCGGCGGACCTATATGATCGCCGGAAGACCGCGAACGCTCGTCAAGAGAAGCCGCCGCTGGAAAGCGAATGGACCGGGGGTAAGTAATGTGCCCCATTATATGCCACTGGAGTAAACATGAAGCTTCCTATAAGCAGGACAGCAAGCGATCTCTTGAAGACCATAGAAAATTACATACAGAAAGTGTATTGGAATTGATAAATTCCATCACTTTTCATTACGCTAATGACAAAACCCTTTAAGGGTAATAAATTTCGCCAATTTGCTTTTCTAGTCTCTCAATGAAGAAACACCTGCAGGCGTAACACGTGTGAATTGCGCTAATATTGCATGGCTGTTGACTATTTCAGAGAAAATCTACACATGAAAATAAAACGTAGATAAAGCCAGGACCACATAGTCACAGATCCCGGGCGCTGTGACTAGAACTTATATTTCTTATCCATGGACACTTTCCTGCTAAAATCAACTTTTAAAAGTGATGCAAATGGTCAGAACTGCCCCAGGTCCATTAAAGGGGTTAACTGTTGCTTTCTTTGCATGCACACGCCTTGGTATGTACGACAAGCGAATGAATCTGGGCACAGGATTACACAGGGTGATGTGCACCGAATTCCCGGTGGCTACAAGATCTCCTGTATCCTCTATCAAGAATAGGAAGCACGTGTATGTCCTAACCCAAGTGCAGACCAGATCCATTCTATATGTCCTACAACGGAAGGGAGAAATTAATGACCTCTCGATCCAGGTTCATAGAAACATCTGCATATGTAAAATGAGGGAACTGTTTGCCACAAGGATAAGTCAAGAACTCTTGTGTATATTCAGTTACTTAATGACAACAATAGAACCTGTCCCCTCGTCCTCATACCTTTACTCACTCATTCGCAGACCCGTCAGCAGGACTTTTGTAAAGATCCATATGAGAGCGTTACCAAAACCGCACGGGACCGATGGCGGGAAAGGGACGCATCATTGTACGCAACACTTGCGCCATAAAAAAGCCAGCATAACGAGTCCCAGGAAAGATTGTGCTGAGATCCATCAGCCCGGGGCCTTGGCTGCTGATTCTGAGTGCCTGCGCGGAGAAGTAACCCTCACATACATGAATGGACACGCCCCGAGACGAGACTCCGATAATGACTCGTACTACACCACATAGCAGAGAAGGCAAAGGGCAGGAGTACAAGGAAAACTTGGAAGTATCACAAGTTTTGCATAAATGGAGATAGGTTTTCCTTCCGATAGTTATAGCGAGGGGAGAAAAATTAGACGGAGAGAACAAATTCGCGAGCAGTGATACCATAATAGCTCATTGGAGGAAGTCCCACAATCGCACCTGATGTCACTAACTTTTTCTACTCTACTTATTCTTTGGTGGTGTTTTTAACTCCAGTTGCAGCATCTATGGAGTTGGACATCGACTCCTCTATGTACGTTGTTTGTTTGTAATATAGAGGGTAAAAAACCCATATTGGCTCAGTTATTCTTCCATTGCCTCAAATGTCTGAAGTAGCCTTGAGACCACGTGTGGAGCATTAACGTGCGGAGGTGTGCGGGGACTGTCAGGGGAGGGCGCACACATGGGGAGGATGTAACATTTGTATCCCAGGTTCGTCCAGCAGGAAAACGGTTGTTCCTACTTTAGACCTATTTTAGTTGGTCTTAAACATGGTGCCGAATTTTTGGCGCCCGTGTTGATTTTCCATAAGCGCCCTTTCTCTCTACACCACGCCCATTTTCTGAAGGCCACGCCCCTTATTCAGACAAGTCAGAAAGCTGCCAAAAATGGCTAAAAGCCTTCATAATACTGTGGTTTTGCAAGGCATTTACACAGTGTTTTAGGGCACAACCACCAGAATTGTGGTGCAAGTACGTTAATACACACCCCCCAATGATAGCTTCACGTTCTAAGGCTTGGTTAAATGTTTTTTGAATTTTGGGTCAGAGATTTATTTCCCGGCGATTTCGTTTACGGCGAATTGCTCTGGATTTTTGCGCACATGATCGGATTTCATGCGACATAAATCAAGGGTGCGTGGCCGTCGGACAACTCTGACGGATCGGAAAAACTGGAATTCGGAATTTAAAAACCATTTGTGTCGCAAGATAATGCACTTACATGCACCAGGAAGAAGCAGTGAAACTCGCGGACCTTGTGCAGCAGCAACACCTGGTGATATCAGGCCAACCGGCCTTAGTGAATCCCAGCAGACCCGAATCAGCGTCAGACAATGCGCCGCGGGATTGCGACTGGAACGGTAAGTAAATGTGCCCCATTGTGTGCACACCCTCCTGACATCCCCCACACCACTCCGCTTGATCCTGATCCAGACCGCCTTGACAACCTATGTCTCGATTACAGGCAGCCACTAAGATACCCTCACCAGAGCCCAACAAGCGAAAATACTGTTTTGCCTATTCCAGCAGACCGGATCCAATAAGCTCTAATCGTATATTTCTAATACCATCATATACATAACAAAGCTACCTCTAGCGGTATTCGTTCTCGTCTCTTGCCCTGCATCTTCTTGTATGTGTAGCATCGTGTAAGCATGGTCTCCCAAGTTTGTTCACCCGGATGCGTTATAGTCGCATGGTTGCACTGTGTTTTCTTTTCAGGCTAAAGGAGTCGGGTGTATTGTTTTTTATATATATCATAGATGCATTTAGGGCAAGGGTTGCCCTTTTCTCCTTAACCCTAGGCTCGAGCGTACGTACTGGCGCACTTCCGCGATAGCGCTCAGCGCAGTACAAGCTACTGCGCGGGAGAGACGATGCGGTTCAGCGCTGCACGCAAGCCGAAACGGCATCGATGTCGCAGGGATGTCAGCGGTACTACCGCTGACATCCCGCTAACACCCGCGGTCGGAGTGGGCTCGATCGCGGGTGTTAAACCCGTTAAATGCCGCGGTCAGCGACCGCGGCATTTAACATGCCTTCTGGGGGTCTTTACCCCACGATCGCCCCCCACGCACCGTTTTGGGCGGGGGGGGCGATCGCTGTTTTGTGGCACCTCTGGGGTCCGATCGGGACCCCAAGAAGTCTGGAGGGATTGCCTTAAGATGGCGTCTGTGACGTCATCTTAAGGCAAAGTGTCAGCTATGCATCTGCATAGGCTGCACTGCTAATACCCTCGCAATACATTAGTATTGCAGAGTAATGTATCAAGAACAAGCAATCAGATGATTGCTCGTTCATATCCCATGGTGGATCAAGTAAAAAATTTAAAAAAAAATGTTTTTCAATATAAAAAATTACTCTATAATCACTTAAAAAATGCCATAAGCCCCAAAACATATAAAGAGACATATAACGCTCAAAATAGTCTAAATCATAAACAAACCCACATATAAGTATCATCGCATGGTCCGTAACAATCCATAAAATAAAACTAAATAATATGAAACCCATATGATGAACGCCGTAAAAAAAAACTTTAAACAAACCCGCCAAATTATGATTTTTACTATATATATCCCACTAAAAATGCAATAAAAAGTGATCAACAAAAACATATGTACTCAGAATGGTACTTTTGCAAGAACAACATGTCCCGCAAAAAACAAGCATCAACCAGCTCTGTAGCCAAAAAGAGTAACATTATGCCACTTGGAATAAGGCGATGCAAAATGATAGATTTTTCCCCACATTAGGGTTTTATTGCAAATTTAGTAAGACATAAGAAAATATATTCATGTCTGGTCCCTTAATCGTATCGACCCATAGAATAAGATTAAGGATTATAGGCTATACGGTGAACACGAAAAAAAAAAAAGTAAAAATCCAGTACAGAATTGATCTTTTTCACTCATGACCTCAAAAAAGTTCCTAAATTTTCAACAATAGGTGATACCAACCCCAAAATGGTAACACTGGAAAAAGCATCTCATCCCGCAAAAAAACATGTCGTCACATGGCCCCCAATAACGGAAAAGTGAAAATTTATAGCTTCAAAAGGGGGCACGAGAGAAAACTAAAATCCTGGCACTGCAGGGTGCTCCTTCCCTTCGGCGCCTCGCTGTGCCCCCATAACACAAGTAACGGCCACGTGTGGGGGGTCGCTGCACTGAGCTTAAGCTATAAAATGGCTGTGTCCTTAAGGGGTTAACAAGGTTGGCGGCTGGCACAGAACTGAGTCCTGATGTGTGTAGGTGATCCAATGATGATGTGGGGAGGGGGTGTCCGTGCTACACGATAGGCTGCCGGTCTGGATAATTTTAGTATGTAATGTTGGGCAGGCGCAGTGTTCCGGAGTGAAACGCCAAGGAAACCGCATGCAGTCATTACTACCCGTGAGCGTCCAGTCTATTTGTAGTATTTTCACTATATGGATATAGATCACTGTTGTACTAGAGAAAGTAATAAGAATCACGTTTATTCACGTAAATATGTACGATTCTCACTGATGTGTGATGTCACTTCCCGATATAACATGTTTTCACATGTAGAAGGCTCGTGAAAAGGAGCTGAAACTTTGCACCTGGAATAAAGTAACCCACTTTTTTAGAGTGTCCCAATTTTTCTTTTTTTATTATATAAATCTTTTTATAGGCAATAAGCGCAAGGCGCTCGTGTGTGTGTGGTAAGATGGATAGTTACAGAGAGAAGTACCCCGGAGAGAGAAGAAGGGCAGAGAGTGAGAGATGGCAGAGAGAAAGAGAGATGGGCAGAGAGAGAGAAGAGACAGGCAGGAATAGTGAGTGACAAAGAGACAGCAAGGGAGAGTAGTGAGACAGAGACACAGGCAGGTAGATTGAGTGAGAGACAGGCAGAGAAAGTGAGTGACAGAGAGAAGTCAGGGAAGGGACAAGATAGTAGTGAAAGGAGTGACAGAAGAAGTAGGGAAAGTGAGTGACAGAGAGACAAGCAGGGAGAGTGAGTGACAGCGGACAGCAGTGAAAGTGACAAGAGAGTCGGGAAAGGTCGTGATAAGAGACAAGTAGGGGTGGTGAGTGAGAGACAGCAGAGTGAGAGGAGAGACAGGCAGGGAGATATATATATATATACACACACACACTTATATATTCAAAAGAAATGAGGTTGCAATAAATTTAAGTGAAAAAGAGGTAGGTACTTTATGTTCCCGTTGGGTTAAAAAAGTATCCCCATTTGCCACTTAGATGGAGTACACCGCTCATCTTTTTTTGTCTGTTGTGTCAAGACCATGTGTCATGCACACTACCGAACAATGTGATTTATGGTGCTGTAGATTTTTGATAAATTATATAATACAGGGACCCAATTGTGAAGTAGAATGAAATTTATTGGATATTTTAAACACTGTAAAAAATAATAAACCGAAAAGTGGGGGGGTGCTATATTATTTGCCCCTTTACTTTCAGTGCAGCAATCTCCCCCAAAGTTGATTGAGGATCTCTGAATGATCCAAATCTTTTTACAACTGTGGCAGCAGCCAATGAGGAAGGGGGGAAAGAGAGCGGGGAGGGGAAATAAACCAAATCATTCCAGTGCATTAGTTTCTTAACTTGCAGAAGCTGCTGCTAGAATCTTCTAGTATAAGGCAGGTAAATAATGACTTATAGCCAATGTATATGTTGATCATGTGCAAAACATTTCTTATCAGTAGAAACCCTTGACGGCAGCAATGTGGAGCTGCTCCGTCTCCACCTCCATACAGCTTTGAAAACAAATGACACAAAACACCGATTTCGCGTTGGATAAATTTGTCCACAGCAGCATTTTACTAATGAACATAGTAATTAAAATGAAACCAATAACGCCATATACATATAACAAAATATATATACATTTTTCTAACATTCTCCCCTGTAGGAGGTCCTTGGAGATACGACAGCCATCACTGCAATCTTCAGCAATATCCACATTACCCCCAACCACTACCACGGTTTGGAGGCACTCGTCTCACCCACAAATTGCTGCAATCTATGGAATTATCCCCACTCCCTGGGACACCACCCAGCAGGACCCCATAGACCCAACCACCAATCAGGATCCTTAAAGTATATGGATGGAACAGGTGCTGCTGTTGGCTCTTGTTAGTATATACAGCCTGGTACTGCCCTGTAGTCCTGATAGTAATAGGGTGGTACTGCTCTGTTGTCCTGTTAGTATATAGAGGCCGGATGCCTGTTAGTCTCTGTAGTATATAGAGGCTGGAGCTGCACTGTTAGGCTCATGGTTAGTATATAGAGGCCGTACTGCCTGTTGGTCTCTGTTAGTATATAGAGGCCGGTACTGCCTTGTTGGTCCCTGTAGTATATACAGGCCGGGGTACCGCAATGTTAGTATCGTTAGTATATAGAGGCCGTACTGCCTGTTGGTCTCTGTTTAGGATTATACCAGCCTGGTATGACGGGTGGTTTGTTAGTGATATAGAGGCTGGGGCTGCTTGTTGTCTCTGTTAGTATATAGAGGCCGGTGCTGCACTGTAGTCTCTGTCAGTATATAGAAGCTGGAGCTGCATGTTAGTCTCTGTTGCATATGAGGCCGGTACTGCCCTGTGGTCTCTGTTAGTATATAGAGGGGCGCTGCCTGTTGGCTTGTTAGTATATAGGGCCGGGTGACTGCCCTGTTGGTCTCTGTTAGTATATAGAGGCTGGCGCTGCCCTGTTGTCTCTGTTAGTATATAGAGGCCGGTACTGCTCTGTGGTCCCTGTTAGTATATACAGGCCGGTACTGCACGTTAGTCTCTGTTAGTATATAGAGGCTGGCAATGCTTGTTGGTCTCTGTTAGTAATAGAGGCTGGCGCTGCCCTGTTGGTCTCTGTTAGTATATAGAGCTGGCGCTGCCCTGTTGGTCTTGTTAGTATATAGAGGCTGGGGCTGCTCTGTTGGTCTCTGTTAGTATATAGAAGCTGGGGGCTGCTCTGGTGGTTTCTGTAGTATATAGGGATGATGGCGGTGCTCTGTTGGTCCTGTTAGTATATAGAGGTGGTGCTGCGCTGTTCGTTCTGTTAGTATATAGAGGCTGGGGCTGCTCTGTTGGTCTGTTAGTTAATATAGAGGCTGGGGCTGCACTGTTGGTCTACTGTTAGTATATAGAGGTGGGGCTGCTCTGGTCTTAGTATATAGAGGCTGGGGCTGCTCTGTTGGTCTTTGTTTAAGTAGAGGCTGGTAATGCTCCTGTTGGTTCTGTAGTTATAGAGGCTGGTGCACTGTTGGTTCGTTAGTATATGAGGTGGGTGCTCTGCTTGGTCTCTGTTAGTCTATAGAGGCTGGGGCTGCTCTGGTTGGTTCTGTTTGTATATAGAGGCTGGCGCTGCGCTGTTGGTCTCTGTGTATATAGAGCTGGTAGTCCTAGGTTGGTCTATGTTAGATATAGAGGCTGGGGCTGCACTGTTGGTCTTGTTAGTTATATAGAGGCTGGGGCTGCTCTGTTGGTCTCTGTTTAGTATATAGAGGCTGGGGCGCTCTGTTGGTCTCTGTTTGTATATAGAGGCTGGCGCTGCGCTGTTGGTCCTTTAGTATATAGAGGCTGCTGGTACTGTTCTGTGGGTCTTTGTTAGTATAAGAGACTAGCGTATTCTTAAAAAGAGAAAACATGGTGAACTTCTGGCAACCCCGTTTCCCCTCCCCCTGCTCTCTTCCTCATTGGCTGCCACAGTTTGTAAAAAGATATTGGATCATTCAGAGATCCTCAATCAACTTTTGGAGGGAGATTGCTGCACTGAAAGTAAAGGGGCAAATAATATAGCACCCCCCACTTTTCGGTTTATTATTTTTTACATGTGTTTAAAATATCCAATAAATTTCATTCTACTTCACAATTGGGTCCCTGTATATATATAATTTATCAAAAAATCTACAGCACCATAAATCAACATTGTTCGGTAGTGTGCATGACACATGGTCTTGACACACCAGACAAAAAAAGATGAGGCTGTACTCCATCTAAGTGGCAAAATGGCTGGATACTTTTTTAACCCAAGGGAACATAAAGTACCTACCTCTTTTTCACTTAAATTTATTGCAACCTCATCTTTTTGGAATATATAGAGTGTGTGTGTGTATATATATATATATCTCCCTGCCTGTCTCTCACTCACTCTGCCTGTCTCTCACTCACCACCCCTACTTGTCTCTCTATCACTGACTCTCTTTCCCTGACTCTCTCTGTCACTCACTCTCCCTGCCTGTCTCGCTGTCACTCACTCTCCCTGCTTGTCTCTCTGTCACTCACTTTCCCTGACTCTCTCTGTCACTCACTCTCCCTGACTGTCTCTCACTCAATCTACCTGCCTGTGTCTCTGTCTCACTCACTCTCCCTTGCTGTCTCTTTGTCACTCACTATTCCTGCCTGTCTCTTTCTCTCTCTCTGCCCATCTCTCTTTCTCTCTGCCCATCTCTCACTCTCTGCCCTTCTTTCTCTCTCCGGGGCCTATCTCTCTGTAACTATCCATCTTACCACACACACGAGCGCCTTGCGCTTATTGCCTATAAAAAGATTTATATACATAAAAAAAAGAAAAATTGGGACACTCTAAAAAAGTGGGGTTACTTTATTCCAGGGTGCAAAGTTTCAGCTCCTTTTCACGAGCCTTTCTAGCAGTGTGAAAACATGTTATATCGGGAAGTGACATCACATCAGTGAGAATCGTTACATATTTACGTGAATAAAACGTGATTCTTATTACTTTCTCATAGTACAACAGTGATCTATATCCATATAGTGAAAATACTACAAATAGACTGGACGCTCACGGGTAGTAATGACTGCAGCGGTTTCCTTGGCGTTCACTCCGGAACACTGCGCCTGCCCAAACATTACATAATAAAATTATCCAGACCGGCAGCCTATCGTAGCACGGACACCCCTCCCCACATCATCATTGGATCACCTACACATCATCAGGACATCAGTTCTGTGCCAGCGCCAACCTTGTTAACCCCTTAAGGACACAGCCATTTTATAGCTTAAGCTCAGTCGCGACCCCCACACGTGGCCGTTACTTGTGTTATGGGGGCACAGCGAGGCGCAGAAGGGAAGGAGCACCCTGCAGGCTGCCAGGATTTTAGTTTTCTTCGTGCCCCCTTTTGAAGGCTATAATTTTCACTTTCCGTTGATTGGGGGGCCATGTGACGGAATTTTTTTTGCGGGATGAGATGCTTTTTCCAGTGTTACCATTTTGGGGTTGGTATCACCTATTGTTGAAAATTTAGGAACTTTTTTGAGGTCATGAGTAAAAAGATCAATTCTGTACTGGATTTTTACTTTTTTTTTTTCGTGTTCACCGTATAGCCTAATAATCCTGTTATCTTTATTCTATGGGTCGATACGATTACGGGGACCAGACATGAATATATTTTCTTATGTCTTACTAAATTTGCCAAATAAAACCCTAATGTGGGGAAAAATCTATCATTTTTGCATCGCCTTATTCCAAGTGGCATAACATTGTTACTTTTTTGGCTACAGAGCTGGTTGATGGCTTGTTTTTTGCGGGACATGTTGTTCTTTGCAAAAGTACCATTCTGGAGTACATATGTTTTGTTGATCACTTTTTATTGCATTTTTAGTGGGATATAATAGGTAAAAATCATAATTTTTGGCGGGTTTTTAAAGTTTTTTTTTACGGCGTTCATCATATGGGTTCAATAGTTATTTAGTTTTATTTTATGGATTGTTACGGACGCGATGATACTATATATGTGGGGTTTGTGTTATGATTTAGACTATTTTGAGCGTTATATGTCTCTTTATATGTTTTGGGGCTTATGGGCATTTTTAGTGATTTATAAAGTAATTTTTTATTGAAAAACATTTTTTTTTACATTTTTTACTTGATCCACCATGGGATATGAACGAGCAATCATCTGATTGCTTGTTCTTGATAATACTCTGCAATACTAATGTATTGCAGGGTATTAGCAGTGCCAGCCTATGCAGATGCATAGGCTGACACTTTGCCTTTAAGATGACGTCACAGACGCCATCTTAAAGGCAATCCCTCCAGACTTCTCTGGGGTCCCGATCGGACCCCAGAGGTGCCAAAACAGCGATCGCCCCCCCCCCCCCAAGGTGCGGGGGGGGGGGTCGTGGGGGAAAGGACCCCCAGAAGGCATGTTAAATGCCGCGGTCGCATTGACCGCGGCATTTAACGGGTTAAACACCCGCGATCGGAGCCCACTCCGACCGCGGGTGTTAGCCGGGGATGTCAGCGGTAGATTACCGCTGACATCCCGCGGCTAACGATGCCGGTTCGGCTGCTGTGCAGCGCTGAACCGGCATCGTCTCCGCGCAGTAGCTGTACTGCGCTGAGCGCTAATCGTCGGAAGCTGCGCAGTACAGCTACGGCGCGGAGCGCTAAGGGGTTAAGGGAAAAAGGGCAACCCTTGCCCTAAATGCATCTATGATATATATAAAAAAAACACTACAACCCAGCTCCTTTAGGCCTTAGAAAAAAAAACAGTGCACCATGCGACATATAACGTCATCCGGGTGAACAAACTTGGGGAGCACCATGCTTACAATTGCTACACATAACAAGAAGAGCAGACAAGGAGAGACCGAATACCGCTCATAGGGTAGCTTTGTTATGTATTATATGATGGTATTAGAAATATACGATTAGAGGCTTATTGGATCCGGTCTGCTGGATTAGGCAAAACAGTATTTTTCGCTTGTTGGGCTCTGGTGAGGGTATCTTAGGTGCTGCCTGTAATCGAGACATGGTTGTCAAGGCGGTCTGGATCAGGATCAAGCGGAGTGTGTGGGGGACTGTCAGGGAGGTGTGCACACAATGGGGCACATTTACTTACCCGGTCCAGTCGCAATCCCGCGGCGCATTGTCTGACGCTGATTCGGGTCTGCTGGGATTCACTAAGGTCCGTGGGCCTGATATCCACCAGGTGTTGCTGCTGCACAGAGGTCCGCCGGAGTTCACCTGCTTCTTCCTGGTGCATGTAAGTGCGACACAAATGGTTTTTTAAATTCCGAATTCCAGTTTTTCCGAATCCGTCAGGTTGTCCGACGGCCACGCCCCTGATTTATGTCGCATGAAATCCGATCATGTGCGCAAAAATCCCAGAGCAATCCGCCGATAAACGGAAATCGCCGGGAAATAAATCTCTGACCCAAAATATCAAAATAAACATTTAACCAAGCCTTAAGACGTGAAGCTATCGATTGGGGGGTGTATTAACGTACTTGCACCACAATTCTGGTGGTTGTGCGCCTAAAACACTGTCTAAAATGCCTTGCACCACAGTTATGAAGGCTTTTAGACCATTTTTGGCAGCTTTCTGACTTGTCTGAATAAGGGGCGTGGCCTTCAGGAAAATGGGCGTGGTGTAGAGAGAAAGGGCGCTTATGGAAAATCAACCGTGCGCCCAAAATTCGGGCACACAGTTTAGACCAACTAAAAGTAGGTCTAAAGTAGGAACCAACAGTCTTATCCTGCTGGCGGAACCTGAGACACATTGTTACATCCTCCCCAATGTGTGCGCCCTCCCTGACAGTCCCCCACACACTCCGCACTTTTATAGCTCCCACACGTGGTCTCACCTATTCAGTCCATTTAGAAGCAATGGGAAGAATGAACCTGGAGGCCAATATGGGTTTTTACCCTCTATATTTACAAACAAACAGCTACATAGAGGAGTCGATGTACCATCCATAGATTGCTGCCACTGGAGTTAAAAACCACCAAAAATTAAGTAGTAGTAGAAAAGTAGTGACATCAGGTGCGATTTTGTGTGACGTCCTCCAATGAGCTATTATGGTATCACTGCCGGAATTCTGTTCTCTCCTCTAATTTTCTTCCACTCCTATAACTATATTTGAAGAACCTTATCTCCATTTTATGCAAAACTTGTGATACGTTCCAAGTTTTCCTTTTGTACTCTGCCCTTTGCCTTCTTCTGCTATTGTGTGTAGTACGAGTCATTATCGGAGTCTCGTCTCTGGGCGTGGTCACATTCTGTATTGCAGGAAGTTACTTCCGAGCAGAAGCCACTTCAGAATCAGCAGCCAAGCCCCTGGATGATGGATCTCAGCACAAGTCTTCTCCTGGGACTCGTTATTCTGGCTTTTTTATGGCGCAAGGTGTTGCGTAGCAATGACTTCCCTCCAGGACCGGTCCCGGTGCCGGTGTTTGGTAACCTGCTGCAGATGGACTTTACAAATCCTCTGACGGGTCTGAGAAAAGTGAGTAAAGGTTCAGAGGACGAGGGGAACAGGTTCTATTGTGTCATTCAATAACTTGATATAAACAATGGAGTCTTCTTATCAGTAGTGCAAACGGTTCCTCATTTACATATGCAGATTTTCTCATGAACCTGGATAGAGAAGGTTGAGTATTTTCTCCTTCCGTTGTAGGACATGAGAGAATATCTGTCTGCACCTTGGTGTTAGGACATATACACGGCTTCCATATTCTGTAGGATACAGGAGATCTTGTAGCACCAGGGAATTCAGTGCATCACCCTGTGTAATCCGGCTGCAACCAGATTCATTCGCTTGTCGTACATACCAAGGCGTGTGACATGCAAGCAGCACAGTTAACCCCTTAATGACCTGGGGGCAGTTCTGACTCATTTGCATCACTTTTAAAAGTTGATTTTAGCAGGAAAGTGTCCATGGATAAGAAATATAAAGTTTTCTGTAGTCACAGCGCCGGGATCTATGACTATGTGTCCCTGGTTTATCTACGGTTTATTTTCATGGTAGATTTCCTCTAAATAGTCAACAGCCATGATCAATATTAGCGCAGATCACACGTGTTAGCTGCAGGTGTTTGCTGCATTGAGACAGAAAAGCAAATTGGCGACATTTATTAACCCAACCAAAATGGCAGATTGAACCAGGTTTCAGCTTGTGCGCATGTCTGCACTGGGTGGTTGGTTTCCCACACCCATGATGGAGGTTCATGCTCCTCGAGACGGCAATACACTTGCGCTACTGAATCACACCCTTGGCCGGATAGTGCGAGCATGCACAATACAATTGTGTACAAACCGTGTTTGACGGATCTATGCTTGGAAGTATGCCTGCCCATGCCCCGGTAATGTCTTTTAAATCACCTGCACTTTTCACACACTAATTACCCTGTTAAAAGGTTTTTACACTGTTGTACACTTATATCATGTTATACAATGTATTTATATGCCCTCACAATATGCTGCATTGATATACTATTGAACTGCACTGACATGAAGCACTGCACTTTTTTGATTATGCACTTTATATTGAATTTTACACTAATTGCTATGCTGTACTAAGAGAGTATATATATGTTCACTCATTCTTGTAACCTCACTTGAGAAAGGCTCACGTGTATACGAGCCGAAACGTCGTCTTCTATGGATTAAAACCACCGTTTTTCACCAAATTTTTTTTGTGTGCTGCCTTTTCCATTATTATTTATTTATATATATATAGCAGTGCATAAATCTGTTTGCATGTACAAGTATTTTTGAGTGGATAGAGGGAGTCCAATTCAGAAGTCATCTATGAGGCCCCTCGTAGGACACTCGTAGGGGACAACTGAGCTGGAAACATCTAGAGCTTTGTTCACCAAGATCTGGGGCATGGACCCTGGCTCTTATCACACAATGACACTCCTGCCCTGGAGTATACTCTGGCCCAGGACTTTATACCTGGGTATAATTGTATGATCTGACTTTGTCACACAGTTGGTGTATCTACCTTTGCCTCTTTATCTGTATAATTCACCAAACCATTATATTACTTTACCAGTTTTCGGATGTATATGGCCCCGTGTACAGCATCTATCTAGGATTTATTCCAGCTGTGGTAGTTCGAGGATTTAAAGACCTGAAAGAAGTTCTTGTGACTAAGGGCGTTGAGTTTGCAGACAGACCTCAGTCCAGGATTGCAGACGCCATCTCTGGTAAAAAAGGTAAACGCTGCATTGTCTTATATTTTTTAGATATATTTGGCAAATTTACATTTTGGGTTGAAATGAAAGGATCTATCAATCAATGAAAAAAGCTATCGATGCTTCAGAGATACTAAATGGCCTTGGGCTGGATTCACACGATGTATGCCCACTGTACCGTAGTATGGTGGGCATACATCGGTGCCTAGGACAGCAACGCTCACCCCCAGCCCTCTCCACAGAGGAATATGGCGCACGGCGCCATATTCTTTGAATTATAGGACATAGGACTAGCAGAATGGTACGTTGCCACTAGTAGTTGCACCGCTCCCGTATGGTGCTGTGGGGCCATTGCGATGAATGGGGGACATATATATGCCGTATAAACGTCGGCCGTATATACAGCCCCGATACGTTCGCGTGAATCTAGCCTTAAGAAGATTGTTTAATCAACAACTCCCAAAAAAGTGGCAACAGGGTAATTCTTTCCCAGGGCAAAGCAACGGAAATACATTGATATAATGAATAGTGATACATTTCACATTGATATGGAGGATACGTCATGTGTACATCACTACAGAATTGTCGGCGCTTTATCAGTAGATAATAGTTATTGTATGTCATTTGCCTAAGTTAGATACATTCTATACAATTTCCAGGTCTTGTTGCTGCCCCCTATGGAAGGGGTTGGAAGGAGCACCGACGCTTTACCTTGTCCACGTTACGCAACTTTGGTCTCGGTAAAAAGTCCATGGAACAGAGAATTTATGATGAAAGTGGATACATCGTCGAGGAATTTAAGAAAAATAAAGGTGAGCCCGCGCTTCTTTCTCCAGGGATCGGTGGAGACTGGTTGGCAAGTAAATCCACCTCAACATTAAACTCATGGAGGCAAATTTAAGCTTTTTAATAAATCTTCTGGATTCTCATAGAGTCAACTGAAAGTCAAATGTTAATATCCGTCTATCAATTCATTATCTTATGGGGTTAATAAAATGCCATTGGTAAACTTCAACTAATGTCTGAAGAAAGCAGAACTTCATGTGCCTACAGGAATTGTAAGATGAATGTAACAAAAGGTTACAGTCTATGAGGATGAGGAGGTGACACAAGAGCTTACAGTCTATGAGGATGAGGGAGGACACAAGAGCTTACAGTCTATGAGGATGAGGGGGGACACAAGAGCTTACAGTCTATGAGGATGAGGAGTGACACAAGAGGTATGTATTATTATGAGCTTGTTTTATTTTTCTGACATTTTTATAAGGAAACAGAATAAAACAATTTAATAAATAAAAATGAAAAAGCTTCAATCAGTCATCAGATTTTTCTTATATACTAAGTCCAAAGGTAGTGTGACTGCAGAGAACCCTGGAGCTTGGTGTCTGGAGATAGGACACAGGACGGGTTATTAGAGAGAGTTGAAATTTCATGTAGTTAGCGAGAGTGATATATTTAAAAAGATGGGTTTTAAGAGCATGATTGAAGCTTTGGGGTCTTTTAGTCCAGGGAAGGGCATTCCAGGGAATTGGTGCAGCTCGGGAGAAATCTTAGAGATGTTTGTAAGAGGCATAGATTAACGTAGAGATTAACCTAAAATCACTGGTAAATCAAATATGAAAGATTTCTTCTTCATATCAATAAACACAATGGAGCAGTTTTATTGTAGCTCATAAGAGAGACTTATTCTGTAGATGTCTTCTGCACTTTAGATTTATCATAGTGGCTTAGACAGCTTGATAAGTGTCCCATTGCATAGACATAAGTGTCTATGCAACTGAGCCACAGGAAAGGATTGAGCCTAAATTTGAGACTTTTTGAAATTGATTTCTACGCTGATGTTTTTCAGAGCCTCTTTATGACCCGCACTTTGTTCTGGAAAATGCTGTTTCCAACATCATTTGTTCCATTGTTTTTGGGAGACGCTATGATTACGATGACTCAACATTTCGAGATGTTCTTACTCTTGTGCGTGAAAACATGAAGATGGCGACTCAATTCTGGGCTCAGGTTTGGAAATTTACGTAATGATATTTGTTACAATTGACAACAAAATATCTGTAAAATACATGGAAGGAGGGAACTAAATTATTCATCATTGAAGAAACTACAAAAATACCTCAATTTGAATTGATTGTTATGTAATGTACGGGCATCTCTGTTAACCCCTTAATGAACCTAGAGGTAAATGTACGTCCAGGCCAGGGGGTAATTTGTGTCCCAGGATGTGAATTTACGTCCTGCACTGATGTCACTGTGACAACTGCCAATGGTGACCTCAGTGCGTGATCCCAGTTGTTTGACCTTTTAGATGCCTAAACAAAGATGACCGTGGCGTCTATAGGGCTCCTAGACATGCCCCCACCACAATCAGTGGTAGTGGCTGATCATCTCTAGAGGACCCCAAAGCACCCTTCAGCAACACAATGACAGATCCTGTCAGAGACAGGATCTATCATTGTCCTTGTCAGCCTGACTGCTGTAATACACTGACATACAACAACATCTGTGATGCGTTTTCTCATTTTTTCCTGCATGAACATGTACATTTTAAGTAGAGATGAGCGAACATGCTCGTCCGAGCTTGATGCTCGTTCGAGCATTAGCGTACTCGAAACTGCTCGTTGCTCGGACGAATACTT